>JAJAQF010000023.1:210038-380038 GCA_020510985.1 Pholidichthys leucotaenia
CTTGTTTTTTCAAATCTTCAAAACTTCTTAAGATTTGCCCTTTAAAAAAATCGTAATATTTGATCAGCCCTTTCTCCTTCCACTTTTTAAATCTGGTGTCTGTTTTATTAGGAGTAAAGTCCTGATCATAGGCGAGATCCAAGATGGCGCCCACAGCGGTCGACATGGTGCTTCGCTGCGCTCTTTGTTTGTTTTTGTTTGTCAATTGTGTGTCTGCTTGCACTTATACCCGTGAAGAACTTTTAAATATCAGGACTTTCACCCCCACGGACCTCCTCCCAGTTTTTCTAGCCCCTGCCGCCGATCTGGTTTATTGTTTGGCTCGGAAAGTGAGACGGCGGAAGAGAGGAAGACGAGCGGGCGCTCTCGTACGACTTCGCAGGAGAGGCTCTCGAACGGCGCTGCCTGGCATATTTCTGTCCAATACCAACTCTCTCTCTAACAAGGTGGATGAACTGAGACTGCTGATGCGTTTTAAGGACCTCTCCTCCTCAGCTGTCCTCTGCTTTACTGAGACCTGGCTCCGGGAAAATATACCGGACAGCGCGCTGCGCCTCGACGGCTTCCAGCTCTTCCGTGCTGATCGTGACACAGAGCTTTCCGGCAAGACCACAGGAGGCGGTGTCTGCTTCTACATCAACTGTAGCTGGTGCTCTGATGTAACGGTAATTTCCAAACACTGTTCTCCTGCCTTGGAATTTCTTGTTATCAACTGCAAGCCTTTTTATTCCCCACGGGAGTTTGCTTCTTTTATACTGATCGCTGTGTACGCCCCTCCCGACGCGGACACGCGCGAAGCTCAGCGCGTGCTCGCGGATCACATTCAACACACAGAGCGGAGTTTTCCAGACTCGCTGGTTATTGTGGCTGGCGACTTTAATCAGTGCAATCTGAGCCACGATCTCCCCCGCTACAAACAGTTTATTAAATGCCCCACCAGAGGATTAAACACACTGGATCACTGTTACACCACAGTGAAAGACGCATATCACGCTGTCCCTCGAGCTGCGCTGGGATTATCTGATCACGTGATGGTTCACCTCATTCCCACATACAGACAGAGATTGAAGCTCACTAAACCTGTTGTGAGCACTACGAAGATACGGACCAGTGATGCTGAGGAGAAGCTGGAAACGTGCATGGAAATATCTGACTGGGGCATGCTTAAAGGAGCCACGCATGATCTGGATGAGTACACGGACACTGTGAACTCATATATCCACTTTTGTGAAGAGAACATTCTTCCATCACGCACCAGGGTGAGTTACTCTAATGACAAACCCTGGTTCACAGCTAAGCTCAGACAGATCAGGAAGGAGAAGGAAGCAGCGCTGAAAAGTGGAGACAGGGACTGCTACAGGGAGGTTAAATACCGGTTTAACAGAGAGCTGAAGAGGGCTAAATCTGTGTACTCAGAGAGACTCCAGCAGCAGTTCACTGCTAATGATTCGGCTTCCGTGTGGAGAGGACTGAGGCAGATCACCAACTATCGGCCTCAGGCTCCTAAAGGTCAGGATGACAAAGCCCTTTGTCAGAGACTGTCCCAACACTATGCCCGTTTTGACACCTCGTCATCTGTGTCCAACTCCCCCCCTCCCTCCAGCTCCACAGCCTCCACATTCCCTACTTCATTTAAGGCACCCCCCCCCACCTCCCCCCCTCCCCTTATCATCAGTGAGCAGGATGTGCTCAAACAGTTCTCCAGACTGAACCCGCGCAAGGCCCCCGGCCCAGACGGCGTGTCTCCCTCCACCCTGAGACTCTGTGCGAAACAGCTGGCTCCTGTATTCACAGACATTTTTAACACCTCCCTTAAGTTATGCCACGTGCCGTCCTGCCTCAAATCCTCCACCATCATCCCTGTCCCCAAGAAGCCACGGATCACTGGACTTAATGACTACAGACCTGTAGCGCTCACCTCTGTAGTCATGAAGTCCTTTGAGCGCCTGGTCCTGTCCCACCTCAAGTCCATCACCACCCCTCTCCTGGACCCGCTGCAGTTTGCCTACCGAGCCAACAGGTCTGTAGACGATGCAGTCAACCTGGCCCTCCACTCCATCCTGCAGCACCTGGACTCCCCGGGAACCTACGCCAGGATCCTGTTTGTGGACTTCAGCTCCGCATTCAACACCATCCGCCCCGCTCTGCTCCGGGACAAGCTGTCCCTGCTCAACGTGCCTGACTCCCTCTGCAGGTGGATCATCGACTTCCTGACGGACCGGAGGCAGCATGTGCGGCTGGGAAAGACTGTCTCAGACTATACTAGCATCAGCACCGGATCACCCCAGGGCTGTGTACTTTCCCCCCTACTCTTCTCCCTTTACACCAACTCCTGCACCTCCAGCCACCAGTCTGTCAAGTTGATCAAGTTTGCGGACGACACCACCCTCATCGGGCTCATCTCCAACGGCGACGAGTCCGCCTACAGGAGAGAGGTGGCCCAGCTGGCGTCCTGGTGCAGCAATAACAACCTGCAGCTGAACGCTCTGAAGACAGTGGAGATGATTGTAGACTTCAGGAAAGTCACTACTCCTCTGCCCCCCCTCACCCTCTCAGGCTCTCCCATCACCACTGCTGATTCCTTCCGCTTCCTAGGCACTACCATCACCAGGGACCTCAAATGGGAGCTGACCATCAGCTCACTCATCAAAAAAGCCCAGCAGAGGATGTTCTTCCTGCGGCAGCTGAGGAAGCTCAAGCTACCCACCAAGATGTTAGTGCAGTTCTACACAGCCATCATCGAGTCCATCCTCACCACCTCCATAACCGTGTGGTACGCAGGAGCCACTGCCAGGGACAGACTAAGGCTGCAGCGCGTCGTGCGCACTGCTGAGAAGGTGATCGGCTGCAAGCTCCCATCTCTCCAGGATCTGTACATCTCCAGGACCCGGAGGCGTGCTGGCCGGATCATAGCCGATCCCTCACACCCTGGTCATGTACTGTTTGCCCCCCTCCCCTCTGGTAGAAGACTTCGGTCCATCCAGACTAAAACCTCCCGTCACATGAACAGCTTCTTCCCCTCTGCCATTAGACTGCTGAACACTAAGTGACTCTCGTGCACCATGTACAGCAGCTCAACCAGACTCATGTCAATCATCACTGTTTTCTTCCTGCATTACCGACTGCACTATATAGTTCTCCACAGTATCTGCTGCTGGCTAATATATATTTTAACTGTTGACCAGTATCACTTAATCTTATCCTACACTTTATTACATGTATAGTTTATTTCTCTTATCTTATCATGTTTAATGTTGCAGCATTGTACCGAGACAAATTCCTAGTTTGTGTACTACATGAACAATGGCAATAAACCTGATTCTGATTCTGATTCTGATCCATTGCAGAAGTCGATAGGGCTCTTTAGTTTGATTCTCTCTGACTATCTTAAACCAAATTTTTAGCGGGGTCTCTATCCATGGGTTAGTGTTATTCAAAAGCTTAGGTAAGGCATTGTTCCCTATTATCGCCTGTAGGGGGATGTCACTTGTTATTTGGCATTCGATCTCCTTCCATTGTGCAGTGTAGACTGGGTTACATATCTCTACTAAAGTTTTAACTTGTGCGGCTTTAAAGTAGTCCCTGATATTTGGCAGCGCGAGCCCACCTTTGTCTTTGTTTAGCTGTAGGGTTCTATATCTGATTCTAGGTCTCTTGCCCTGCCATATGAATCTTGAGATCCTTCTGTCCAGCTCCTGCCATGTTTTTTTGGGAGGTTCTACCGGTATTGTTTGGAAAAGGTATAGAAGACGTGGAAGTATATTCATTTTGACTGCTTCAATTCTTTGTGCAGTACCCAAGAATGGTATCATATTCCATCTTGCTAGGTCAGATTTTATTTTTGTCACCAGTGGATCATAGTTTAGTGATATAATTTTGTTGAGTTGTTTCGGGATATTGACCCCCAGATATTTCATAGATTCCGACTCCCAGTTAGTTTTGAGTTTGCTTAGTGAATAATGATTTGGGTCATAGTTGAATGTTAAAAGTTGGGTTTTATGCATATTTAATTTGTACCCCGATAAATCTCCATACTCTGAAAAAACTGAGGTTAGTTCTGGTAAAGAAGTGTCCGGCTGCCCTAGGTATATTAAAATGTCATCAGCAAAGAGTGCTATTTTATGTTCCTTCTGACCAAGTGTAATACCTTGAATTTTTTGGTTTTGTCTTATCCATTGGCTCAGAGGTTCTATGAAGATTGCAAAGAGCAGTGGAGACAGGGGGCAGCCCTGACGACATCCTCTTTCCAGTTCAAAAGATGATGATAAATTACCGTTAATCCTTATTTTAGCTGTTGGTTTTTTATATAATGCCTGTATAGTTCTAATGAAGTTGTTATGAAAATTGAAACTGGATAAGATTCTATATAGAAAAGACCAGTCAACCGAATCGAATGCTTTTTCAGCATCTAATCCCAATATGACTGCATTTAAGTTATATTTTTTTATATGATGAATTATGTGTAAAGTGCGTCGAATGTTGTCTTGTGTCTGTCTTTGTCTTATAAAACCTGTTTGGTCTAAATGAATTAGGTCTGTCAGTATATTTTCTAACCTTTTGGCAAGGATAATGGTAAAAAGCTTATAGTCCTGATTTAGTACACTGATTGGTCTGTAGTTGGAGCACTCTAGTTTATCCTTTTCAGGTTTAGGTATAACTGCAATGACCCCTTCTCTCCAGGAGGGGGGGATTTCCCCTGTGTGGAGGACATAATTAAATGTTTTCAGGAGGAGAGGAGATAGTTGCTGTTTAAAGGTTTTGTACCACTCTGCTGTATAGCCATCAGCTCCTGGGGATTTGTTAGCTTTAAGTTTCATAATTGCTTTTTCCAATTCTTTAGGATGTATTTCTGACAGTAGTGTTTTATTTTGTGACTCCGTAAGTTGGGGAAGGTTTAATGTGTTTAGGAATGCCTCGGATGCGTTTTTATGTTTTTTGTGGGAGTATAAGTTCTTATAGTAATTCTCGAAGTTTTTAAGAATATCCTGAATTCTGAATTTTATTTCCTTTGATACTGGGTCTCTGATTTTGTAGATTGCTCTTTCTGTTTGATGTTTCCTCAATTTATAGGCTAGCAATTTTGCCGATTTACTGCCTGCTTCATAGTATTTTTGTTTCAGAAATGTAAGTTTCTTCTGGATTTCTATTGTGTAGATCTCATTTATTTGGTTTTTAATTTCCTTAATCTTGAGCGAGTCAGTAGAATGAGTGTTGCCTTTGTGTTCTTTTTCTAGGTTCCTAAGTTCTGACTCTAATGTGGATAGTTTTTCTTGTCTTAGTTTCTTTTGGGTTGCCAGTTTTGCAATAATCTTTCCTCTTATTACAGCTTTACATGCATCCCACAGTATTAAAGGGGATACTTCTCCATTATCGTTATCTTCCAAATATCTGAGAATATCTGATTCCAATTCATCTTTCAATGGTCCTTTCAGGACATTTGAATTTAACCTCCAAGAAAATGTATTATTTGTGTATTTTTGGATATTTAAGTCCATGTAGATCGGACTGTGGTCGGAGAGATCCATCAGTCCTATTTTACATGTTTTTACTCTTCCAATGTCTCTATTAAACATAAAAAAATAGTCAATCCTTGAGTAAGATGAATGTGGAGTTGAGTAAAATGTATAGTCTTTTACACTGGGGTTGAGTTCCCTCCACACGTCACAGATTCCCAATTCTTTTAGTAGCATCCGAGTCTTCCTGTTTTGGGTGTTATTTTGATGTGGGGAATTACCAGAAGCATCCCAGTATGGATTCAGTCTAAGATTGAAGTCCCCACCACATATCACTAAACCTTGAGCTTTAGTTATCATTAGGTCGAATACATTTTTATAAAATTTCCAGTTAGCCCCTGGGGGAGCATACACATTCAGCAGGGTGATATCTTCTCCCTCTAGCCGCCCAGTTACCAAACTGTATCTCCCTTCTTTATCTTTGTGTTCTGATTTTTTTTCAAATGTAATTTTGGTTGATATCAATGTCGCTACTCCCCTCCTCCTCCCTGATTTATATGAAGATGAAGAGATCATTTTAAACCCTTGTCTACTGAGTTTATTGTGTTCCACGTCTGTTAGGTGGGTTTCTTGTAAAAGTATTATTCCTGCTTTGTCTTTTTTCATTTTGCCTAGAATCTTGGATCTTTTAACTGGATTCAGGATTCCTTTTACATTATATGAAATTATTTTGGTTACACCCTGTTTCTCCATTGTGTTGTTTTGTTTAGTATAACTGTGTGGTGGCCCTCTTTTGTGCTACTCAGAAACTGAAAGAACATTAAAAACAAGAAAAACATTAAGAACATAGTGTAAAAAACTTTAAAACAAAAAGCTGTCATAAGAACTTCCTGAGCTGAGGTCTTTTTAAAGACCCTGTAAGAGCCTTGATGGAGTGAAGGCTCTGAGGGAAATTCCTCAAACTCTGTTACGTGTTGAGGGCCCTCTCTTACCACTGAAAGTAGTCCCATGCTTTTAACGTGAGTTTCAGAACCCAATCCAAACTTGTAATGATTTTTTTTTTTCCTTTTATGCCTAAACCCTGTGAAATTGTGTGCACCCTCCCACCCCCATCACATCAAACATTCACGCAAAAACAGTATTTGTTAGTATGAGGAGAACATGTGGATTATTGTCACATTTCTATTTTAACAAGTTTTTTTTTTTTTTATTACAAAGACTTATTTGTTTCAAATAATATGATTGTTCCATGAAATGTTTTACCACATGCTGAATATGCATCTCCTTTAATGTTTGTTACCTTGTATGAGGGGGGTTGGATGTGCGGATTGATTCTAGAGAAAGAAAAAAAAAAAAAAAAAGGTCGCTATTCCAACCTGAAAACGGATAGTTTATCCGCGACGCTCTGGTGCTGGGTTTCCCGCTGCTGGTCCGTGGATTTTGAAGGTCTTTGTGTTGTCCATGTTTGCGCTTTGATCTTCTCACTCGGGTCTGCTGCGGGTTTAAATACCGTTACCGGGAGCCCTCTTTCGCCATGTCAGCTGTTGCTTCTTCCGCCGAATTATAGAGACACGTTTCATCGCCGTAGAAGACCCTTAACTTCGCAGGAAATGGTGTCTGAAAGCGCAATTTCTTCTCTCTTAACACCTTTTTCGCGTCATTGTATTCCCTGCGCTTTTTAAGGACCTCCGGGGCGTAATCGTGTTCCACGTAGACTTTTCTCTCCTGGTGCATAAATCCTTTTTTCTGCCAGGCCAGTCTTACAACCTCTTGTTTTATTTTGAAATTGGAAAATCTTACCAACACCGAACGTGGGGGCGCTTCCGCCGCCGGCCTAGCGGCTAATGAACGATGTGCCTTTTCTATCTTCAAGTCGGTGGTTTGTGGAATATCCAATTTCTCTCTTAGTAAGGATTCCACGCATTCTGCCATTGAGTTAAAACCATTTTCGGTTCCTTCTATCAGACCATGAATTCTTATGTTGTCTCTTCTTTGTTTTCCTTCTTGGTCGGTTAGCTTAGCCTCTATAGCTGCTTGTCTTTTGCGTAGGTCTAGCACAGAATCTTCGAGCACTTTTATTCGATCCTCTGTTTCCAAGATTCGGTTCTCGGCCTGGTCCACTCTGCTGTTTGTCCTTTTCAATTCTTCTCTGAATTCCCGAAATTCGGCCGTAACATCTCGGCGAAATCGTCGTAGCTCCTCAAATAGTGATTTCAGGCTAACCCTTTTGTTAGCTATCACCAGTTCCTCGTCTTCTGAACGGAGATCTTCCAGTTCAGATTCTCCGGCCGATACGTGTCCTGGCCTGGAGAATTTCAGTTTCTTCTGTTTTCCTTTAGACATGATGATTTTGTCTTTTGATTTTCACTCCTCCAAAAATCCGTTAAGTTTGATTTTCAAGGTGTTATCCTGGATTGGGTCTGAGAGCTTCAGTGTTAAGCTGCAGTCGCCATGGCGTCCAGACCGGAAGTCAAAAATATATTTTAAATAAAGTCCAAAACATCTTCAGCAGGCAAGATGAAGAAAAGTGAAAAGTGAACTTCTGTGGCAGATATAAGGCGTTTGATCGCCTCTAAGGTGTTTGATCGTGTTAATCACAGGATATTGTTTAGGAAAATGATTGACAGGGGGGTTCCCAAGTACTTAGTACGTATCCTGATTTACTGGTACACACATCAGAAGATGCTGGTGAAATGGGGGAAGAGTCATCCATCCCCATTTGGTGTGAGCAGTGGTGTCAGACAGGGCAGTATACTGTCCCCTATTCTATTTAATCTTTATATGGATGAGTTGTCAAAACAACTGAATGCCTGTAAAACTGGGTGTTTAATAGGGAATAAGTTAGTGAATCATTTTATGTATACTGATGATCTAGTTATTCTCAGTCCAAGTAGTGCTGGTCTTCAGGAGTTATTAAGAGTGTGTACTGCTTATGGAGAGGAAAATGACTGATTTGCCGCACTAAAGAAGATTTGTTAATGAAATTCCCTGTCTTTGAATTGGCAGGCAGGGAATTAATTGTCAGGGATAAAATTAAATATCTGGGACATTTTTTTAATGATAGAATGACTGATGATGATGATATTTTCAGACAACGCTGCAAAATCTACATGCAAGCAAATATTCTTGCACGCAGGTTTGGTTTTTGTTCAGATGAGGTGAAACTGGTTCTTTTTAAAACCTATTGTACACCTTTATACACTGCTCATTTATGGATAAATTATAGGAAACAAAGTATGCAGAAATTGCAGGTTGCTTACAATGATGCTTTAAGAATTTTACTTAAAAAGCCTCGATGGTGCAGTGCTTCCGAGTTATTTGTCTCATCACGTGTAAATACACAGCATGCAGTAATAAGGAATCTTATGTATAAATTCATCTGTCGGCTTGATGTATCTAGAAATGAAATCATTCAAGTCATGTCTAGCATTAAGCTCAGTTCTACTCGCTGTCAGTCACAGTTTAGAAGGCACTGGTACAGTAGTCTTTTTAAAGTCTGTACTGTCTTTGTACTTCTTTTAGTAGTTGTGTCATTGTTTTGTAACTTTTTGATTGTTTTTCTTATTATCTGTTTTCAACTGTCTTGTTTTATTTTATTTTATTTTTGATGGACCATGAGTCTGGAATAAAGTCTTTGATTGATTGATTGATATAAAGGTCTACATTTAACCATGAGAAACTCCAGGTTAGCTGAGCAGTGTCTCCCAACAGTGACAGAGTTCGTGCACCAAGCCTTGTTAATATAAATGCATACTCCCCCACCTCTGGTCTTACCGGAGTCATTAGCTGCTCTGTCTGCCCGGAGAGTGTGCCGTCCGGCCAGCTCGACAGCACCGTCAAGTAATTCAATTAATTAATAATTCAATTCAATTCAGCTTTTTTTATAATGCGCCACATCACAACAAAAGCCGTCTCGTGGTGCCACACAAGTACTCCACTATGTAGCCATATTTCCGTGAAAATCATGATATTGCAGTTCATAAGTTTCTTATTGTTGGTGAGCCGAAGCCGTAGCTCATCCATTCTGTTCTCCACTGACCGTACATTAGCGAGGAAAATGCTGGGTAGAGAAAGCCGGTACGGTGTTAGCTTTAGCTTAGCTCTTAGCCCTCTGCGCTTCCCCCGCCTTTGTTTACGGTCTCTACGCCGCCTGCGAGCACTTCCGGTCGGCTGGGTAGCTTACCTAGAGTCGGGTGTTCTCCAGAGCTCACGGATGAAACGTAGGTTGCTGATAAAAAGGTCATTATTTTGTAATCCAATATCCAAAAGTTCATTTCGGGTGTAGGATGTAAAAGCGAAGCTGTTCTGAATGAACAGACCCGAAATGAGCAGAAATATCACTGCTAATCCACAAAATCTGAAGAGACGCCCTCGAGTAGTGCAAGCGCCGCCATCTGGTCTGAAAATTTTTGGAAGATAAAAAAAGCGGAATTCCGCGAATTAGCAGAAAAATCACTATCCTATATTGTAATCTTTGTTACCCTTTGCCCGCTCATGTGATCCACGCCTACAGCCAGTTGTGTTCATTGACACCATGTCCTATTTAAGTTCCTTGTTTCTGTCATTCAATGTTGGAGCTTCTGCTTTCTGTCACTGCGCATCAGAACCCATTCCCCATTCTGGTGCAATTTCCTGATTAATCCCACCTTCTCTGATACCTTCTCTGCCTGTAAGTTATTTTGTGCACTATTGGGATTTTTGTGTTTTGCGCACTGTTTGGAATTTTTGTTCCCTTCAATAAATATCACAACTACAGTTCAGCGTGTGGGGCAATTCATGACACTGGCAGAGGTATGCATTCTTGGATTATAACTAAAATGTAATGGGTTCCTCTCTAGGCCAAGAACCACCTCTGGTCAAAATTTCATCAAAATCTTCTTCTTCTTCTTTTAGATTTGATTGGCAGTTGGCAACCAGCTTACGGGTGCATTACCGCTACGTACTTCACTCTACATCATCACTCCTTGTTGAAAGATCGTATCATCACTCTATATAAATCTGTCCAGTAGTTTTTGTGTAATCATATTAACAAGAAGACCACCCCAATTACATTAGCAACTTGGTGGAGGAAATTATAATTACAAAAGATACAACTAAAAGAATTGATTAAAATATTGTTCCCAGAACTAGAGATGTACAGAAATTGTTAAATCACTGGCTTAACAAGAGACATCTCTCTACTGGGCTGAATTCTTCTGTCTAAAGCTTAAGGTTTCTCTGGACTTTTGTATCCATGGGCTCCTTTCCACCAAACCGGTTCCAGTGCTAGTTTGGTTCTGGTGCTGGTGCCAGTGCTTAACCAGTGCTTAACCAGAGTGCTCATAAGAACCAGTTGTCTTTCCACCGATATGGAGCTAGTCGGGAATTATGTCAGAGCTACATCATTAAGTAGTGTGAAGCGCCCAACCCCCGCAGAACACCAGAGAAGACGGAAGGTGGCGCTATGCACCTCTCACTTGTTTGCTATCCACCAGTAACCGAGAGAAGAAGAAGTAGCAGCGTTAGCTTGTCAACATGTAGGAGTTGTTGTCTTTGGGAGCGCTGCTTTTATTATTCCAAACCTGTATTACCATCCAAAAACAGTTTTATTCTTAATGGCAGAGAACGGCGGCTACGTTTAAGGACACCGGTAATCATCAATATTTCAGTTATCAGCCGTTGTTAGATAAAGTCTGTAGCGCGAGCATTGACTACACTTTTAAACATAATATTTATGTCATTTCTGTAATAGGTGGTGTTATGGCGCATTACGAGACGGAGGCCGCCTGTTCCGTCATGCCAAAAAGTGATCAGCTGTCCCAAAAAAATGATCGCCAGGGGCCATATTGTTATGGGTTTATATTAGCCGGTAAATATATATATATTTCAACAGATAAACAGTACTTAGTTAGGTATAACAAGATATATTTAACACTTACGATGCATTTTGAACCCTAAACAAACTTGATCTGGGATTAAAAGCAATTAAAATAATGCAGTCACAAGGTTACATGGAAAAATGTATAGATTTACTGCATATATACATGAAGATACTGTATAAATGCATATTCTATGCACCTCCAAACTACAGAGATGTGAAAGGTATACCCTTCTGTACTTGTGTCATCTATTCTGGTTAAAGTACTGATTCAAGTTTTTATTCATGTAGGGATAATAAGAGACAGACTGTAAAGTGTTCAAGTTCAAAGTTCTTTCCCCAGAAATGATCTTGTCCAGAGCTGACAGAATGTCACGTGGTACGTTGTCAAAACAAGATAAACTCATTATTTTTAAAGCTGGCAACTTGGAACATTTTCCACAGAAAAAGTACATAGATTTAAAGTTTGTTGCTGCTTGTTCTTTAAAAAATGTGAAAGAAGTTGTCAAAAATATGAGTAAGTCCACAAATACCTGATATATTGTCCAATACCTGCAAAAATGAACTTAAGTGCAGTAATTCAGTACTTGTACTTTCACTTCCCACCACTACAATGTTATAGTGATTTGCATTGTCCTAAATAACTTTATATATGAAATGTAAAGTCTTTGACTTTTTAATATGACCCTTCTCTCATGTTTTTTCTCTTATCTCTTTGTCTTATGTCCTGATTGATGGAGCCTTGAGCACTTTTATCATGTCTATAGTCAGCTGCATGTGTGCCTGTGTTGGTGTTTATGTTGAATGTAACTGTAGTTTGTAAATATGGATGTCACCTGACTGCAAAACAAGTCTACCTATGGGTACAAATAAAGGAACCTGAACCTGAATATGTTTGGTGTGAGGATAACAATATAGAAGCAGAAAAACACTTAAGGAAAGAAAGCTTTTATTTCCAAAATGTGCAAAAACTTCAGACTGCTACATATGAAATATTATGTACACACAGCCAAAAATATCAATGCTGTGATAGTTACTTTTTTTACAGTCCCTCAAGCACAGACACAACACGTCCCATCAGTCCAACAAGGGTGTTGGTCTGCTTTGCAGCAAAGCGAAGTTTAGCTGCTCCTCCCTCCTGCTCTGCTCCTGCTGTCTCATCTGACCGTAGTCAAGAAGGAGGTCCATGTTTGTGTCACACTTCTGTTTCCCTGTTTTAAAGTACAAAAATAAGCAACATAAAATAACCACACACTGAAAAATGCAGGAATCGTCAATCCAAGATTGAACGTGTCTGTTCAACATCCACTTACTGTTAGGGGCATCACAACATTCAATTCAAGTGTATAATTGGTTTAATTCACTCCCTCCTTTGTGTGACTGGGTCATGATCCATCCAGGTGGATGCCCTCAATTTCCCCTATGGGATCAATAAAGTACACAAAATCAGAATGATCTGAACATAAATTACCTAATCTGGTCTGATTAGAAGAGCAGGAGGAGGACAAGCCTGGAGCTGGTGAAGGTGAGCTGGACACCACAGGTCTGGCTGCTTCTCCCTCTCATCCAGCTGTGATAAATCTATAAAAAAAAAGTGTTTTAGTTTGTGCAGTGAACAACTTAAGCCTTCCATTAAATGTGCAGACATAGAAGACAATTTTATTCAATATCAATGTAAGCAAAGCTTACATGTCTGATTATGGAATAGAAGAATAGGAATAGATGAAACTTCATTGTGCTGTACAATTATACAGTACAATGAAACTGTAGGTGATCCACCAGGCTAGTGCGCAATAAAGTAAGAGAAGGATTAGATAAAATACGGCTACACAACATACAATTAAACACGAGTGAAATTTTTTAAAAAAATGGCCTAAGATTATGGAAATATTACCAAAATAGTAAAAAAGACGACATTACTAGTGTCTGGTAGAAAAATCTCCCATACCACAACGCAAGGCACCCATTCACACACAGTATTCATACCACAAAAAAACGTATTTTGCGCTGGATGTCTTTATAAAAAAAGTATTCTGTAAGATGCTAAGATTTCTGTTCTAGTTTCTCAAACGCGCATTTCTGCCGAGGAGAAACGTTCGTGCTAAAAACAGTTAGCTTGTTAGCATAGCTAACCGAAAATACTATAGCCACAAAAATGAGTAAAAAAAAAAAAAAAACGCACTTTGGCCGTTACATGTCAATACAAGCGGTATACATCTGTCAGCAGAGACGACCTGTTCATTTCTTTATGGTGAGGAGAAATGTTTGGTCGTAGTAGAAGTACTGTTAGCTTGTTAGCATAGCTAACCGAAATACAATAGCCACAACAGTGAGTAAAAAAATATCCACACTTTGGCCGTTACATATCAATACAAGCGGATGTATATGTATACATATATTGGTTAACGTCTGGCATTTTAAAGACAATACACTTACCAGCGTGTTTTAAGCAGTTTGTTGTCCAGACTAATCCACGGCAGTGACGATGGTCCGGCTGGCTGGCCGATCCTCCAAAACAGTTCAGATGAGTGGCCCCCTCCAGCTGATCTTGTACTTCTGCTTATGTCCATAGAGCCAAGAAATATGTCTCCTCTTCGCTCTAAATCTGTTTGGTTTTGGAATCCATTGCTGCTCCGCTGTTTGGAAAGCAACATGGCGGTCAGTAATGTTTTGAAGCTGGTCAGTTAACCACGCCCACGGCTGTGGACCTAACCGACGTAAACTGGTGCTGTCGCTGGCCCAGCTAGGAGTTGGGGCCGCGATAGCCCCACTTTTGGGAGCCGGGGACTGGTGCTTAAGTCGGTGGAAAACCAAAGAATTGGTGCTGATGACGCAATGACTCCAGTTAAGCACTGGAACCGGTTTGGTGGAAAGGAGCCCCATGTCACTCTTTACACACCTCTTCCAAAGTAATCGAGACATTCAACTCCATTATCAGTGTTTCCTCTGGTAACATTTCTGTGTGGCGGCTCGCCTCCCTCAGGAAGTATGCTGTTGTGCCTATAATACATTAATTTAAGAAAAATTAAATATGAAAGAAACGCTCCACAGGCAACCACACGAAAAACGCATGTGACTGTCATCCGTGTGGAAGCGCCCCACGCGCCAAGCGCCTGCGTAGCTGTTTCTGCATGTATGCACGTAGATCGTGTCTCTCTAGCGTTGCTGTTTAATAAGCATGAGCTTATTTAAGTACTTTAAACACAGAAAAAAGTACAAGAGATAAGCAGTCGAGGCATTTCTGGTGGTTTTAACCTGCTGGTAACCGGAACAACAACGAGGAGTCGCTTGGCTAACAGGTCTGGTTAGGCTTCATTGCAGGGAAAGGCAAGAGTGACTGATGAATCGCTGAGGATTTACTTTACCAGCTACTGCAATATTAACTAATAATTTATGTTCATTACTATGTACCTGGCAAGTGAAGAGGACCGAAATTCACAAAGTCAATGACTTTAATCTGTCAGCAGCCTTCAGACAAACCAAATGCGCCAACATTTGGATTTCAAAATAAGGGAGGTTTTTCATGCTGTCTGGCTGGTGAGGAGATTTCTATAAAAAAAAAAAAAAGATAAATACATAGAAATATTATAAAAGAAATTAATTATTTTTTGGTCATTTAAGTTAATTTATTTCATTAAATTTTAATAATTATATTTCTTTGAATTCAGACTTATTGTTCTGTTTTGGCTCCAAAAAATTATGGTCAAAAGTTTAAATTGTCTGAGGAAAAAAGCAAAAAAATTTGCCACATTTTGCTTAAATTTTTTTTTTTTTTTTTTTAAACAGCAATTTTATAATAATCAGCCTTTGTCCATCAGACAGACCTCTTCACTGTCCAGTTTTAAAACTCCTCTTAAAACCCATTTTTAGTCTCTGGCTTTTGACCCAGTGTGAGACATTGATTTTATTTGCTCTTATTGTCTCTATTGTATGACGCTTGTTTTGTTCGTGCTGTTTTGAACTTTAGTTGTATTTTATTGTTTTTATATTCTATTTATCGTTGCTGTACAGCACTTTGTGTCAACTGTCATTTTTAAAGAGCTTTATAAATAAAGTTGGATTGGATAAAAAAAGATAACATTAGCTGCAAAATAATCCACAAATTTATAATAGTCTCAAATGTACAAGGAAAGTCATAATGTTACAAGAAAATTACAAATTTGAGGAAAATGGTTGCAAATTAAGATAACTTTACAGAGAAAGGTAGAAAACTACAAGAAAATTGTTATAATTTTTTGTGAAAAACCTCAAACCTTCAAGACTGAAGTCATTACTCGAGTTTTTAAGTGGCTGCTCTTTGTACCCTTAACTCAAGTAGAAATTTTTGGTTGTCTACTTTTAATTATTAATTTCACAGCACTGCTTTTACATGAGTAAAATTTCTGGCGACTATACCCACCTCTGATCATATAAGTTAAGTATGCATGAATAAATTACTGTTTTTTCCCTTCTCTTTCCTACTCGTTGTCAATGGAAAAAAGAAACACTACAATAAAAATACAAAAAATACACATATTTTTGTCATTGATGTAAACCATGACAAAAAAATCCTGCAAGACAAAACAGGACACTTGATATTTTCTAACCTGTTTCTATACCACCATAGACAGAGAGAGAACCTGAAGTAGACAGTGCTCCGAGAGTGAAAGATGAGACAGAAGAGGGGAGCCAAGGAGAGGTGAGAGGAGAGGAAGGAGAGAAGGACAGCACCACTAAAAAGTCTAAACACAGGACGTCTGGATGGGACCCCAACTGGCCTAATATTCCAGTATTCAAGCCTCGGTTGTACAATACTTCAAATGGTAAGTTCCATATGCAAAGTTACTGTGAAAATTTTTTACAAAGAAATAAATTGTATAAAATTAACATATTCCGGGAACAATTGTGTCATATGTTTACTGCCCCCCCCCCCCGGAAAAATATGTTGCGACCACGCCAAGGTCGTTCAGCCAGAGGAGACACTGAATAATGAACATATATTAGTTAATATTAACTAAGGAAAAGGTTAAAAATGGATCCTCTTCATTCTTGACCGAAATAAGAAAAACAAAAAAAAACAATAAGTAAACAAAATCAACCAACTCGAGCTCTTAACCACACCTGTTAGCTAAGAAACTCTTCCATTATTGCTCCCGTTACCAGTGGGTAGAAACCATGATAAATGCCTCCAGTTCTAACATACCTCTTCTGATTTTTTAATGCGTTTAAAGTACTTTAATAAGTTTGTGTTTCTCTCGGACAGTCATACTAGTAGCGAGACACTCTGCCTGGCTGGTGACTAGAACACGCGGGCGGGGCACTTCTCTCTGCACGAATCACGGTCACACACGTTGTTCGTGTGCGCGCTTGTGGACCGTCATTCCTTCATAAATTTTTCTTAAATTTACATGTCCTGACAGAGCCTCAGAAAATCTTCTGACGTGGCGGGCCGCCAACGAGAAATCAAATCAAATCAAATCAAACTTTATTGTCATATTGCTGTACATACAACTGTAGTGCAGGCAAGATGAAATTGCGTTTCTCTCGGCATCCATATAAATAGAAGCAGCATGATTTAAGACACACTCCCACATAGCTTCACCCCCACCCCCACCCCCCCATCCATTCACACATCCCTGAGACATACTTGGGGAAAAAAACTAACTAACTATAATATACAAATAATATCCAAAATGTCCGTAGGTGCAGTAGTGTGTATGAGAGATTCCGGGTCAACTGTTCAGCATCCTGACAGCTTGTGGAAGGAAGCTGTTGATCAGTCTGGTGGTTCTGCCTCTGATGCTCCGGAATCGTTTACCAGATGGAAGAAGTTCAAAGTGTTTATGCAGAGGGTGAGAACGGTCCTTGACAATGTTCAGTGCCCTGCTCCTACAACGGTTCTGAAAAAGTTCTTGGACAGAGGGGAGGGAGACTCCAATTACCCTCTCAGCCCCCTTGACTATCCTCTGCAGGGCTTTTTTGTCTGACATACTGCAGCATAATGCAGTACATCAGAACACTCTCCACCACACCTCTGTAGAAGGTCCTGAGGATGCAGATGGGGAGAGAGGCCTGTTTGAGTTTCCTCAAGAAGTGCAGTCTCCGCTGAGCCCTCTTCCTGATCTCCAAGGAATTCTTGCTCCAGGTAAGGTCCTGCGAGATCTGCACTCTGAGGAACTTGATGCTCTCCACTCTCTCCACTAAATGGCCACCGATGCTGAGGGGGACCTGCTCAGGCTGTGACCGCCGGAAGTCGATAATCATCTCCTTCGTTTTGTCCACGTTGAGCACCAGATTGTTCTCCCTGCACCAGCCCTCCAGGTCTCTCACTTCTTCCCTGTACATTGATTCCTCATCCCTCTGAATAAGTCCCACCACCGTGGTGTCGTCTGCAAACTTAATAATCTAGTTCCCCTCGTGTCTGGATACACAGTCATGTGTTAGAAGTGTAAACAACAGTGGACTGAGTACACAGCCTTGAGGGGATCCAGTGCTCAGCGTGACAGAGTTGGAGATGTTGTTTCCAACCCGGACAGACTGAGGTCTCTCAGTCAGGACATCCAGGATCCAGAGACATGTGGCGGTGTTCAGACCGAGAAGGAGTGATTTCTCCATCAGTCTCTGGGGAATAATGGTGTTGAATGCTGAACTGAAATCAATGTACAGGAGTCTGGCGTAGGTGTCTTTCTGGTCCAGGTGGGTGATGACAGAGTGTAGGGTGGTGACTATAGCATCCTCAGTGGAGCGGTTTAAACGATATGCAAACTGGAGCGGGTTGTGTGATGCAGGGAGGCAGGCTGTAATGTGTGGTTTGACAAGCCATTCAAAACACTTCATCACAATTGGTGTCAGTGCAACAGGATGATAGTCATTCAAACAGGACACAACTGGTTTCTTTGCCACCGGTACAATGATAGAGGTCTTGAAGCATCTGGGAACGATGGCCTGACTCAAGGAGATGTTATAAATGTCAGTCAGGACATCCGCCAACTCGCTCGCGCAGTCTCGGAGCACACGTCCCGGAATGTTGTCCGGACCTGCAGCTTTGCGTGGGTTGACTCTGGTTAGGGTCCTCCGTGTGTCCGCTGTGTTGATGGTAAAAGCTGGTCCGACCGATGGTGGGGGTGGGCCAGCCCTCCCTCTGATTGTCGAGTTTGATGCTTCAAAACGTGCAAAGAAGTCGTTAAGCCTGTCTGGAAGCGAAGCGTCATCATCATCGACTCCCTGCCTAGACTTATAGCCCGTCAGTGTCCGAACTCCCTGCCACATCTGCTTGGTGTTCCTACTGTCACAGAGGTGTCCCTGGATTTTCTCCGCATAGGCGCGCTTTGCCGCCTTAATTCCCTTTGAGAGCGCAGACCTGGCTGAGCAGAGGGCGATCCTGCCCTTCGCTCTGAAGGCTGCATCTCTGGCTGTAGGCAGCGAGCGCACCTCTGCAGTCATCCAGGGCTTATGGTTACCCCGCATAGTGATGGTCTTCACTGTAGTGACATCCTCTGTGCACTTCGCGATGTAGCTGGTGACTGTATCAGCATACTCCTCCACATCTGTCTTGTCTTCCTGGGAGGCTGCTATTTTGAAGACCTCACAGTCTGTGTGCAGAAAACAGTCTTTCAGTGCAGAGGTTGCACTCTCTGGCCAAATTCTAATTTGTTTCACTGCTGGCCTGCTGCGCTTCAATAAAGGTTTGTAGTAGGGATGGGCATAATTAATCGATTAATCGATAATTGATCATTAAGAATTTCACCGAGGAAGTTCATTTTCGTCGACAAACCGATTTTTTTTTAAACAATCCGAATGTAGGTTATTAAGCCTAGTGCACGGCCGTCCTCAAACAATGCAATGCATTTAACTGTGCCACTGGCAAAATTTGGGCACCAGGGGGCAACATTTCACCATCGCCGTACCCTGGCGTGCCTCAGTTGATACATGCGAGCTTCCGTAGGTCAATCGCCAAATCATGAAGAGGTCGCGGCGAAGTGTTGCGTGGGACCACTTTAATTTAAAAAATGACCAGGTGTACTGCAATCACTGCAATGCAGCATACAAATATACCTCATCGACAACACAAATGATGTATCATTTGAACACCACTCATCCAAGCCTGGTAAAAGACGGTGGCGGCAGTTCATCATCTCTAACCCAGGCTAGCCTGGACTTGATGCTAGCACGGAGGAGCTGCAGTGCTCAACGAGCAGAGAAGGTCACCGAACTGATAGCAAAGATGGTCGAAACAGACATGCTCCCTGTCAGTGCCGTGGAGGGCAATAGGTTTTCAGGAATTAATCAAATTTTTGGAACCGGAATACACCATGGCGTCAAGACGCACCGTGATGAGACGGATAGAAACACACTACGAACAGAGGGCACAGGAGCTGGTTAAAGAGTTGTCCATGGCGGAGAAAGTGGCTATAACCACTGACTGCTGGTCTGCGTTAACCTCGGAGAGTTATATCACGATCACCTGCCACTATATCAGCGATGAGTGGAAAGTCAATTCGGCTGTACTGCTGACCGAAAGCCTGCCAGGACGACATACAGCTGACCATCTCGCTGAAAAGCTAAACGAAGCTGTAGGGCAGTGGGGTCTTGAAGGCAAAGTTTTTGCATGTGTCCATGACAATGCAGCGAATATTGTTGCTGCCAACAACGCCACCAGAGTAAGCTGGATTTCATGCCCTTGCTTTGCTCACACTTTACAGTTGGCAATCAATGACGGGTTTGCTCTGTACCTGCATCGGGTAATATCAGCAGCCAGCAAGCTCGTGAGCCACTTTAATTACAGCACATCAGCAACCACAGCACTGCTAAAGAAGCAAGAACAGATGGGGCTCGCAACTCACCGGCTTATCCAGTCATGCAAAACACGGTGGAACTCCGTGTGCGAGATGTATCGGCTTGTGGAGCAGTGTTGGGCTGTTGTTGCTGTGCTATCGGATCGAAACGTAACCAAACTCCAAGATGCCAGGATGCTGGAACTGAAGGATGAATATTGGCAGTTGATGGAAGACACGCAGCCTGTGCTGTCAGCACTTAAATGTACCACCACAGTTATGTCTGCCGAAGAAGACGTGTCCATTTCAAACATATATCCTGTCACCTTATATCCTGTCACATATATCCTGTCACGCTCGTCAATATCCACCTCATTCACCGTGAAGAAGACGGGGCCAGACTTGTCGAATTCAAGGAAAAAGTGCGGTCCTCCCTCATCGAGCGAATGAATGTAAGTTTAACTATTTTGGAAGTCTTATTTTATTCTATATGATTTCAAATTAAATGGCTATATAATTTCTATTAGTTATCATAATTGCTTAACTGTTCTGTTGTGTATAGAACAATATGTATCCTAACTCTTACTTCATTTTCCACCATACAGGTCCAGTCTGATGAGTTTGTGTCATCCGTCAGCATGATAGCTACGATGTTGGACCCACGCCACAAGCATCTCGGCTTTCTTTCACCAGCACAGAGAGTGGTTGCCAATGCGAAACTGGTTCACCTGGCCACAGCAGTGGGGACCAGTGAAGAAGAGGCTGTTCCACTGGATGGGGACGAGGTTACGTCTGACCGCGCAAACACTGCTGCTGCGGACTCAAAGCGTCACGTCTCAGCTATGGCACTCCTTCTTGGAGATGACTATGCCACTCATCACGAGACTGACATCGATGCGGAATTTCAGAACTTTTTGCGAGAGACTCCACCACCACTGGGTTGTACCCCAACCGACTGGTGGAGAGATAACGGAGTTCGGTTCCCAAGGTTGGCGAAATTAGCTAATAGGTACTTGTGCATCCCGGCCACGTCTGTCCCATCTGAACGGGTTTTTTCAGCGGCAGGACTGACGGTGACCAGAATTCGGTCACGTCTGATGCCAGAGCATGTGAATATGCTCATCTTTTTAAACAAAAATGGGTAGCCGTCTGTAATAATACTGGCGTCGTGATGCTATTCTGATAATTGGATATACAAAGGCCTTGTTGCCTTGTTACAGGCTTTTCAAGATTGTTATTTTATTATTTTTATTTAGGGTAAAAAAAACGGCTGTTCCGTTATGTTGTCACTGACATGAGTTCACGTTTTACTGCCAAACACTGAACAAGCGTATTTTTTTTTTTAACAAAAAGCAGGCCTATAATTCTGACGCCGTGATATAATGGGATAGCCTACGTAAAGGCAAATTGTTGTGTAGCTTTCTTATTTTGATATCCTTGTTTTTAAACAAAGGAAAAGAAAAAAGTAAAAGAAATATATGTTCCGTTATGTGTCCTGTATGTGTCTTCCGTTATTGTCTGGCTCGCAACTTGAAGCCTCCCTCGCTTGCGCAGTGCACATGTGTTCACGTTTTACTGCAAACTTGTCTTGTTAATAAATTCATCCTCGAAGAAAAACACTCTATTTTTTTTATTATTATTCTCAATACATAAGAGTATAGGCATCATAGGCCTAAATGTGACTGTTTTTTAATATAAAAATGTTAATGATTAACCGATTATTAATCATTAATTCTCCCGATGATCGACGAAGAAAATTTCACCGAATGCCCATCCCTAGTTTGTAGGCAGGCAGCAGCATCACGGACATGTGATCAGAAAGGCCGAGATGGGGGCGGGGTATCACCTTATATGCATCTGTGTTTGTGTACACTAAGTCCAACATATTCATATATGAATATAACATATTCATATGTTACCAGAGGAAACCCTGCTTCCACCAACAGTGGGCCAGTTTACACCGGCACCCTGTTGATTAACAGCAGCAGTGGTAGTCGTTAACACAGGCCTCAACTGATCCGGTATGAAACTCTCATTTGTCATGATCTACATGTTAGATTTGGCAAAGGTTTTATGTTGGATGCCCTTCCCGACACAACCCTCCCCATTTACACTGGCTTGGGACAGGCACTAGGAGTACACAGTTCACTCCATGAGTTCACCCCCTGTGGCTGGTTTTTTGCACTATAAATTCAATAGTTCTTCTTTCTCCATTTAAAAAAAGCCTATAAAAACCTTTTCAAACTGTGACTTTGAATCCTTTGGTTTTATGTGATTTCAGAAAAAAAAAAACTCTTAAAGCAGACGGACAGTGACATATTTTTATTGAACCAATCAACTGATTGTATGAAAATATTCTATTCTGTCTATTCCCGCGATTTAATATGTGTCACCAGCTTCCATAAATGACCTTATTTGCTCATAGCCCAGCCTTCACTTAGTGAGGCTGCAGTACTGCCATCTCTCGATAGTTGCGGGCATTAGTGACGTCACCACAGCAATAGAAAATGGCAGAACGAGAGCAAAGTGATTCGGACAGCGATTATTTTCTTGAGTTTGACGACCTCAATATAAATGATGCCACTGAAAATGAAGAATCGGATGATGAAGTAGTTTTGGGTGGTGCTGAGGGGGTATTCAGCCTTATTTGTGGGAAAGAAGTGAGGGTTATGTTGCCTGCCTGTGCGGTGAGCCTCATCAGAGAAACATTCCCATCTGATCACTACAAGGGATTTTGCCTACCAAGATTAGATTTGTGAACAATGATATTTAAATAAAGTTTTGTAAAATCATATATTGAGTTTATTAATGTTCATGTCAATGTTATAATTCTCATAGTTCAGCATTCATCAAAGTCGCATGTCATATACATTTGAATAATTTGAACACACTAAATTCTTCTCAATTTGAAAAGAAATATTACATACTATACCACCTTTGTATGAATGTTTGAAAACACAGCAGAAATATACAAAGAAATACAAAAATCAATGGAGTATCACTACAGATTAAGAAAATAACTAGTTTCCAGATATAGCAATTATTATATTCCAATAAATAACATTTCACAGTTATAATGGGCACCATTTTATGGTAGAAAATTGGGGTTCCATTTTTAAAAGCACATTTCTCTTACAATCTTAGGCTTATATTTGTTTTTCTTAGCAAATATGTTGCTTCCCTAAAAATTGAAAGCTGAACTGTCTTTGGTAATTGGTAATTTCTTCTACTTTTACATGTTTGATTTTGAAAATCATCCATTGCTTGGAATTCATTTAAAATGTTCAGTAAACATTTGCTGTAAATATTAAAAATACAAAACTTGGACTTCCGGTTATGGCTGCCACGTAAGACGGACATGTCTCACTCTGCTCTGCTCCTGGAGAAAAAAAATCGGCAAATAACTCTCTCATTTGGGACAGAACGTATCCCAGCGTTTGGGCGAGGATATGTCGGCGAAGCCTAAGGCTGGAAAACCAGGTAGAGGAAAAAGCGAGCCGCCGAAACAGTCCAAATTAATGGACTTTCAGGTCTGTGACGCAGCAAATAAAACTCCATATATGGCGGAGGAGGCTGGCAACGGTGCGATGTCTGCGGGGAGCGGCGCAGATGCGCTGATGGCTGCCATGAGTTCAATGAGAGCGGACTTTTCCTCTAGATTTGATGGGATTATGGCAGCGTTGGAAGGAATGAGAAAGGAATTGGGTGACTGTGCAGAACGAATGGCGCAGATGGAGCTCCGTTTCTCTAGTGCTGAAGATGACGTCACCCGTCTTCAATTAAAGGTGCGCACTTTGGAAAAAAAAAAATAAATGTCCGGAAGATAATATTTTGGATTTGGAATCTCGGTCGAGACGGAACAACTTGAGGCTGGTGGGTCTTCCAGAGGAATCAGAAGGTCGGGACGCATGTTCCTTTCTGGAAAAGTGGATTCCGGAGGTGCTGGGCAGCGCGGAGTTGCAATCAGCAGTGGTTCTGGAAAATGCATACCGTATTGGCCCATGGAGAGATAAGGGACCGCCGAGGACCTTAATTATGAAGTTTCTCAGCAACAGAGACAGGATGAAGATCTTCAACGCTGCACGAGCTAAAGGAGAGATTAAACACCAGGACCAGCAGGTGCGGTTCTACCCAGATTTGGCCACAGGAATCCAACAATTGAGGAAGCAGTTTGATCCCATACGTAAGGAGCTGTGCAACCTTGGGATTCGTCATGGTGTAATCTATCCTGCGAGACTGCTGACCACGTATGAGGGCAGAACCCACATCTTCAAGACCCCAGAGGAAGCGCAGGAGTTCATCAAGAAGATCAAAGAAGAAGAAGAGACTGGTGGGAGCTAAGCATGAACAAAATATAAGGTAGAATAATTAAGCATTTGCACAGGCATCTGACTGACTTGAAGTAAATAGCAAGTTTACAAAATATAGATTGTATTATATATTAAAAAAAAACAAAACAAAACAAACAAAAAAAAACTATGATGTACAAAGTTGCTAAAAATTTTGGAGTTAAGTTGGAAAACTACAGAGGAGAGTTAATGTTACGTCATTAAAAGCAGTAGAGTTAGGGTGATTGGGAGGATGAAGAAGGAGTGGCTTAGGCTGTTCCCCGTGGGTGTGGAGCGGTCGATGGCTATATCGGGAGACAGAATTTTTCTTTTGATTTTGGGGGGTTTGCCACAAGTGTGGGAAGGGGGAATTTGTTTGTGTGTAGTTTGTAGGATGAATGTTCAACCACTCATGTTTTTGCTTCTCTGTATGAGCATGTTTACACTGCAAGGTAATCCCAAACTCTCTATTGATCATAAACCAAAGCGTTAATCTTAATTTAACTTCATGGAATTGCAGAGGTCTACAAAATTTAAAAAAACTTAAACAAGTTATGAATAAAATAAAAGACATGGGTTCAAAAATTGTGTTTTTACAAGAAACTCATCTAATAGAGGAGGATATAAAAAGAATTAGGAGTAGATGGCAAGGAAGTGTCTTCACCTCATCATTCTCATCCCGGGCCAGGGGAGTTATGACTCTCATACATAAATCAGTCCCTTTTCAAGTGAAAAATGTAATTGGAGGCAAATTTGGAAGATATGTAATCATTCAAGGTTCTTTGCTATTAGAAAATATAAATCTTGTGAACTTATATAGTCCCAATATAGATGATCAAAAGTTCTTTGCTAATTTATTTCTTATCTTATCATCACTTACAGGGCAACATATAATAGCAGGGGATTTTAATTGTACATTGAATCCAGGTATAGATAGATCAACAGGACTAGATTGTACGCACAATGGATGTA
Source organism: Pholidichthys leucotaenia (assembly GCA_020510985.1). Classification (NCBI taxonomy): domain Eukaryota; kingdom Metazoa; phylum Chordata; class Actinopteri; order Cichliformes; family Pholidichthyidae; genus Pholidichthys; species Pholidichthys leucotaenia. The sequence goes on from JAJAQF010000023.1 coordinate 235,402, forward strand.
GGATGACTATTAATCATTTTATGAAAGAATTGAGATTGTTAGATATATGGAGAGAAATGAAACCACAAGTTAAAGCCTATTCTTGTTATTCCAGTACCTACAAGACATTCTCACGTATTGATTATTTTTTGATTTCCACAGAATTAAGGTCCAAGATTCAAAACTGCTTTTATGATAACATCGTGATCTCTGATCATGCACCCTGCTGTCTAATATATGTAGACAAAAAATTGACAAAGGAATTAGGTAGATGGCAATTTCAGCATAAATGGCTTCAGGATGAGGAATTTGTCAAGTATATAGAAAAACAGATAGATGAGTTCTTTGACATCAATACTACACAAACATCAGCATGTGTAAAGTGGGAGGCTTTCAAAGCTTTTATTAGGGGACATATTATTAGTTATACAGGATCAAAATCTAAGAAGACTCGAGAGGAGAGAGCCAAATTGGAACATAAAATAAAAAGTCTTCAGGAAAAAGTGTATGCAGGAAGTGATCCAAGGTTGGAGAATGAATTACTGATTTTGAGAGCTGAATACGACAAAAAATCAGCGAATAGAGCTGCCTCGAGTCTTCTAAGATTGAAACAATCTTTTTATGAACAAGGTGAAAAATCAGGAAAATTATTGGCATGGCAGATTAAACAATTAGAAATTAAAACACCAATTACCAGTATTATAAGTAACGGACAGGTAGTTATAGATCCTTTAGAAATTAACAGAGCCTTTAGAGATTACTATGAAAAATTATATGATACCAAAAATGAATCTGATTTAACAAAACTAAATGGGTTTTTGAACGAACTATCTATACCGTGTATTCCAAATGAAAACAGGGAGATATTGGAGTCTAAAATTAGTCAAGAAGAAGTTGGGCTAGCCATTGATAATATGAAATCAGGAAAAAGTGCAGGACCAGATGGTCTTCCAGTTGACCTTTATAAAAAATTTAAGAATAAATTAATAAAACCTTTTTTGGAAATGGTTTTAGAAGCATTTCAAAATAATAATTTACCATCATACATGAATAATGCCTTAATTATACTGCTGCCAAAACCAGGTAAGCCCTCTAATAAATGTGAAAATATGAGACCAATAAGCCTATTAAATGCCGACCTTAAGATAATCTGTAAAATTTTAGCAAGACGAATACAAGAAATTTTACCAAATATTATTAATCGAGATCAGAATGGCTTTATAAAGGGAAGACAAGGCTTCCATAATGTAAGAAGACTATTTAATATTATTTATTTTAATAAAGAAGCACCGGATACAGCTCTCCTATCACTGGACGCCGAAAAGGCCTTTGATAGAGTTGAATGGCCTTTTCTTTTTGAAGTCTTACAAAGGTTTGGACTTGGAAATAATTTCATAAAATGGGTTCAGATAATATACAATAATGCTACAGCAGAAATCCTAACAAATAACAATATTTCAAAACCAATAAAAATCAATAGAGGATGTCGACAAGGCTGTCCACTTTCACCTTTACTGTTTACTATGGCAATTGAACCTTTAGCGATAGCGATACGTTTACATTCACAAATATATGGAATTAAAGTTGGACCAACAGAACATAAAATCTCCCTGTACGCTGATGACATAATTTTGTTTATGTCGAATCTAAAAAATCAATTCCAACCTTGTTGAATTTAATAAAGAATTTTGGGGAAATATCAGGATATAAAATAAATAAAACTAAATCTTCAATATTAATGCTAAATGAGACCCAGAGAAATTACCCAGACCCTGAGGTAAATCAATTCAACGTTGTAAATCAGTTTAAATATTTAGGAATCCAAATTGTGCCTAAGCTAGAATCAGTCGCCAGTGTCAACTATGAAGCCTTAATGTCAGATACCAATGAGTTAACTCAGAGATGGATGTCACTACCAATGTCGATGATCGGGAGAATCAATATACTTAAAAGTAATATTTTACCTAAAATACTTTATTTATTTCAATACATTCCCTTATCACCACCTTTAGATTTATTCTCAAGAATTAAAAAAAAGTTAGTGGACTTTATATGGAACAACAGGAGGGCTAGATTACGTCTGTCTTTATTATATTTACCATTTGATCGTGGAGGTCTGAAATGTCCAAATTTTATGTTGTATTATTGGTCGGCACAACTGAGGTCTATGACATATTATTTTTCATCAAATGATCTCCCTCACTGGACTGAAATGGAATCATACAATTTACCTTTACCTCTTCCCATATTCATATACTCAGATTCGGCAAAAAAATTACAAAAACAAGTTAAAAATCCATTTGTAAAGCATATGATCAAAATATGGTGTGAAGCTAAAAACTATTTAAAAGAACCACAGTTATTGTCACAATTTAGTCCAATATGGGGTAATCAATATTTTAAACCAGGGAGAGCGGGCGCTGTATTTAAAGTATGGAATTTAAAAGGGATACAAAAGATTCAGGATTTATATTTACCATGTGCAGATAACATAATGTCTTTTGAAGAGCTGAGGATCAAATTTAATCTCAATAGAACACATTTTTTTAAATATCTTCAACTTAGAAACTTTATTCGATCAAATCAAAATAAAGCTCTCACTCGACCTATTTATTCATCCTTGGAAAAAATGTTGATGAAAGATAGTAAAAGAAAGGGTATTATTTCAGAGTTTTATAACTCATTGACACTATCTTCAAGTGAAAATTCACTGAAAAGATTAAACTACTGGAAAGAAGATCTGCAAACTGAAATTTCAGAGGAACAATGGGAATTGGCTTGTACAGAAGCTCAAACCAAATCAATAAATGTACGCCTTAAATTGATACATTTCAAATGGTTAATGCGGATGTATGTTACACCGGAGGAGTTAAATAGATATAACAAAAATATACCAGATACGTGCACAAAATGCATGGAAAGTAAAGGAACCCTATTTCATTGTGTATGGGAATGTAGATTAATAAGAATGTTTTGGGAAGAGGTGAGGGTAACAATTGAAAAAATAATCTCAAAACAAATCATATTGAATCCTAAACTGTTTTTGATGGGTCTGTACCCAGAAAAGCATAATTTTAATAAAAGTGAAAGAACATTCATAGACCTCAGTTTGCTTAATGCCAAAAAAATGTATTGCACTATTATGGAAAAAGACTCCTAGACCAGATGTGACTCAGTGGTTAAGACAGATGTTAACAAATCTTCCATTAGAAAGAATAACATATATACTGAAATCAAAGGAAATTGTGTTTGAGAATATATGGAGACCTTTTATTGATTATGTAAAAAATTTAAACATAACTCTTGAAGAAGAAGGTGAATGATGTGTGTGGACCTTGTAAATTCCAAACTGGTGAACATAATATGTATACTTATGTATTGGATTGTCTAGACTAAACAGAGGAGCATTGTTGAAGATTTGATTTTGTTGGTGGTTGTTGGTGTTTTTAGTGCATTTTTTTTGTAGTACTTTAGTGTTAGTGTTTGATTGTTTGTATCATGTTTGTTAAAAAAAAAAAAAGGTTCAATAAAGATATTGTGGAAAAAAAAATACAAAACTTACCCTGTTTACTTCTCGTTTTCTGACAGCTGATCGCATCGGTAGATCACCCTTGCTTTTCACGCCACTGTCACTGACACTTGTCTCAGAGTCAGACTTGGGAATCGAGGGATATATAGTTGGAATAGCCGTTTTCTTTATCACCAATCTTTTTGCAAATTTCATTTCAAATTGCATCTTATTCTCAAAATTGCTGTAAATGAAATATCTACTGCACATGTAGGGCGCTAACGAGGTGCAGGTGTGCGCGCAGCTGAGGCAGATGCGTGAGAGCGGCGAGCCGTGACACCTGCAAAATATATGTGGACAAGAAAGAGTGACAAACCTGGGTACTATTTCACTGGAGTCTGCTTTAATACAGAAGCTGAAGCAATAGGGAACACTGTATGTCTCTGTAATTGAGAACTTTGCTTCTAAAAAACACAGGAGGATGGACTTCCAATATAAGTAACCGGTGAGTTAAACTGTCTTTCTTCAGCATGTTTTTTCCCCCTAACCGTTCTTATGATCATGAAAATATTTGGTAATTGCAAGAAATATCTGTAATCGCCGATTTTAAAACGTAAACATCAAGTGTTGCATGAAGCAAAACACAGCAGGTATCCCATCGCACCCGTAGACAACACAACGCCAAACCATATTAATTCGATTCCTGAAATCCTAATCTTCATAAATAGTCTATTTGTAATCCACAACTATTCCGAGAAATATCCGTAATCGCCGATTTTAAGACATAAACATCAAGTGTTGCATGAAGCAAAACACAGCACTGGCCGCCGACCGTGTGCGTGTGTTTGCCGGTGGTGACGTCACACAGTCAGTGGCCATCTTAGCCGCTGATCGCTTGGCTGGGTCAGACAGCTCTCCACAACAGCGTACTTCAAGAGCGCATTGTCACCTTATGCGACATACGTTGACACCAAAACATGTGCGGTTCGACTTAGCTCATCTCAGACAACAATTTGAGATATGAATTAGCGATATCGAATTTTCGTCTGTCCATCTGCTTTAAAAGGAGCATGAAACAATAATTCTGATTCTAGTCCAGTACTCAGCAACTTCTATGAAAGAAAAAAAAATTGAGCAATTTTGGAAAAAAAAAAAAAAAATCTGTATGGAGCCACTAAAAATATTTGAGCCTTCAAATGAAGCTAAAACAGCAGAGTTAGAAAAACAAACTGGCCTACCAAAACTAGAATCGTTTCCACCAAAGGAACTATAGGTACAACTTCAGGGTCTGATGACACAATTTTGACATTTTTTTAGGATGTTGTGTAAACCCAAAAGTCATTGCCGATGATCAATATAATATTTACAACTGCGCCTGCATAAACTAGTTATCATCAAAAAACCGCAGCCGCTGACTGGACTGTGGTGCCGCCCACCGAATGAAGGAGGAGGCTGAAATGACGTCAGCAACAGAACGGGCACCGGTGTTGTTGACTGGAATGACAGCAGCTTTGTAGCTCACAGTTTCTCTGGTTTCTTGTTTTAGTTTTGTGGCTATGCCTTCGCGTTGTGTCGCAGGCTTAGATAAACAGCAGGCCATGATAGACCACATCACACGCTTCAGCTCCAACTGTCATAAGCCTCTTCGCGCTTTTACACAGGAGAAGCAGAGGAGGGGAAGGATTAATAGATTTACACGCAGCTTTGACCTACTTTCTGTGATCCCATGCTGACATCTCGCCGGTCCGGTCATGTCCCCTCTCTCCTTATCACCAGCTTAAGGCCCTTTTCCACTTGGGTCAGTTTGGCACTGTTTGGTACGATTCGGCACCCTTTGTCTGCTTTTCCATTTGGCGCCCGATGTCCTAACAGTTCTGTTTTTTTGGAAATATGCCAGTTTTATTGGCCCCGATCGAGAGTAGGTCCGAAGGGTACCGGCACTTTACGTCAATCCACTGCTGGCCACTGATTGGTCTGGGCGTAACGTCATGAGAGTGGGCGTTACGCTGACTTTCCAGAATAGCTTGCTGGCTGCCATTTGCAATTTTTTGTCCGTGAGCCCGCGAACAAGTGATATTATAAACAACAACGATAGAATGGCTTAACAGAAATCAGCAGAAATCAACACAATGGTCCAGCAGAGTTTCCTGTGCATTTCAGCTGATGAGAGAATGCAGAGGGAAGCAGACTGAGCTTGCAGTGGGGAGCACAAGCAGACGCACTAGAAAATAGACGGAGACGCACCGGGAATTAGACCTAGCCACCCGAATTGAATTGAATGTACAGCCGCGATGCACTCAACTTCAGCAGTTGAAGCTGTGATGTTGTGATATACAGGACGGTGAGTGATGTGATATTCATGTTTTACGTTATTTTTTCCAACAGTGGAAAGTTCACTTAGGACAGACGAAAACTGAATCGTGTTTAAACGATGACCTAGCTCAATGGTACGTCCGTCCTTGTATGTTGCTTTTTTGTGTTGACAATATCTGATGAAATAAGCTAGTTGTAATCCTGGTTAAAAAGGTGTTTTGTTTTGTTTTTTACATGTTGCACTTTCGTGCTGTGTATATATTTAATTTGTGTGTATTTCATTGTAGAGTCCAAACAGGATCTGCTCGGAATGGCGACGTTTTGACAGCAGTATTGTGACAGGTAAACAACACATCATATTTATAGTCAAATCTTTTGCTTTTTAAGTTAACGTATAGGTAAAGTGCCAAATTTAAAGTAGCACAATTTCCACTTTATATGAAAGGGACTGAACTGAGATTTATTTTATCTTCTTCCGGCTCCCAGAGAGAGCAGTCGCATTTTTCTTCCCTCCTCCTGTCTGCCTTCCTGATCTATTCCCAGCTTTGCAATGTTGCGTTCGTGTCTGTGTTTAGTCGCTCTTCTTCTGCTGAATCTTAATCTAAACGGAAATTATGGATTTGGAAGCAGCTTAAATGTGCTATTGTCACCACTTTTCAACAAGAACCGGGCCAAGGGGGAGCCCAAGAATTGGAACCTGCTGGGTGTATGATTTGACTGGAGATGCAGAAGACATCTATTGGCTATGACACAGGACTTCTATTTTTGGCTCTGGAGTCTTCCTGGTGTTTCAGAAATTAAGGAAGGTGGAGAGCTGTTCAAAATGCGGATCCAGGCAAGCTCCTTCACCAATTCGACCAGTTGGGGAGTGCACGAGGCGGCATGGTGAACTGAATGGTGATTCAGATGGTGGAATACATCTTGAAGTCACCAGTGCTCTCCAGAGAATGTTAAAGTTTAAGCCTGTACATGGAAATTTTGAAGCACAGAATTGCACGGGTGAGGAAAATTCTATTCTCTGAGTGCACTGTGCAGATTTGACCCTGTCTTTGGCGCCCGTTTACAATCCTCCTGATGAAGATAAGTGATAGGAGCGGCTCTGCTAACCCAAACAATCGACACAATCGTTGTTGTTTCAACAGACTGGACTCCCAAGGACAGTGTACCATGTGTCTTCAATTGCCACCTGCAAGCAAGAGAGAGAGAGACTCTGGACTTGCCATAGATCACATGACTAACATCCATCCACTGCCAGGAGGCGCCCTCTGCTGTTCACTAGCGACTGACACACCCACACTGCACACAACATTCATTACAGGACTGATACATACACTGATATATATAAAAACATACACTGACTCTCTCAACTGCTTTGTCATTGTGTGAATTCTATTGTCTGCTAATTGTGCATTTGAGAGTTTTTTTCTTGTAATCACAATATTGGTCATAAAAATGAGCTTTATTTTGATCAACAATGCTTTTTTCTCTCTCCTATTGTGTTTTCACCCCCTCTCCCCCCTTCCCTTCTTACCCCCCACTGTTCGACTGGCGCCTTCGGGCTGCCTCGGCTATGGAATGCGCTTACAAGGAGTGCGCCCAATGTCAAGTCAAATTTCAATTCTCCTGTATGTATTACGTATGGTAGTATTGACAATAAACCTTATTCATTCATTCATTCATTTATGTGAATATTAATTACAGAGTAATTGAAAATGAATGGCACATCCAACAGTAGCCACTGTAAACCGCTTCTTTATTTATTTTTTTATCAGATCATTTCTGTGATCCTTTATGAGTTATAGTCATAATAGTGTATCTTGCACCTTGGGGAATGGGAGAGGTTCAGTCACCATTAGAATTTAGTTTACAAGTGTAGTCTATAGTATTTCATCTTTAAACTCATGCAGTAAAAGAACACATTACAAATATTTGAGACCCATTGTTGTGCTTCCTTTTATATTTTAGCAATACAAGCACAAAACACCACCCACACTTAAAACCAGGGCGACACAGCGGTGGCTAAACTTTATTGATAACGTTATTTCACACCATCACAACAACTCAGTATAGGGATGTGATTTGGGGTCGGCGAAATTATCTGAAAATTATCTGAAATTTTTATTTCTTATATTTTATTTATTTATATGTCTTATATTTTCTTTATTTTATGATTTTCAAGTACCAGAACTGTGCTTAAATGACATAAAACAAACAGCTGAATACCACTTATTACTGTATAATATTGACTTATGTTCCAACAAGACAGCATTCCTAAAATATTCCAACAAGCATTATCCATCACACGCTTTAACACTTGATCAAATCAAAATCAGTTAATTTTATCTATTCCATTACTATGGAAGTGATTTTGGGTTGGGGAAATTATCTGAAAATTTAGCAGGGGGTCTGGGGGACACAGTCCCTCAGCGGGGTCCGGGGCAGAGCCCCGGTGGGGGGGCAAGGGGGTAAAGCCCCCCGAAGCTCCTGGGTTTTTATGATTTTTAAGTACCAGAACTGTGCTTAAATGACATAAAACAAACAGCTGGATGTCACTTATTACCTCCGCCAGGCCGAAAAGGCCAGGAGGAGGTTATGTTTTTGCCGGGGTCTGTCTGTCTGTCTGTCTGTCTGTCTGTCTGTCTGTCTGTCTGTCGGTTAGCAAGATAACTCCAAAACTTTTGGACGGATTTCCATGAAACTTTCAGGTGTTGTTGGAAATGGTACAAGGAAGAACTGATTAAATTTTGGGGATGGTCCGCATCACCGTCTGGATACAGGAATTTTTTAAAGCATTTTTTAACACTGTGACATACGGCCATTTTCAACATGTGCGCAGGCGCAATGGAGGGCGCTGGTCGTCGTGTCTGACCAACACAAACTCCGCGTTCTTCAACGTTTTAGCCACAAAAGCACGCGGAAAACACTGGTGGCCTGGGCCCGCCAGCGTGCCTGTGTTTGCGCGCAACTGCAAATCCTGACACGGCCAGCTGTCCGCCGCCGGATTATTTGGCAGAAATTCCCCGGCCAACCATAGGCGCTGCGCATTTGGCAGAAACTCACCGGCCAGCCATAGGCGCTGCGCAAAAATGAGCTCTCTGCCGGGGAAGCTTCTAAATTCTGTTTTGCCGCGGAGCGCAACCCCAATAATATAATATAAAACCCACGGCAACCTGTCTACCCAATCTGCATCCGTCAGTGGAGGGGATGGACACAACAGCAACACTTCAGTTTATTACCTCCGCCAAGGAGGCAATGCTTTTTTTTTTTTTTTTTCCACAATATCTTTATTGAACCTTTTTTTTTTTTTAAACAAACATGATACAAACAATCAAACACTAACACTAAAGTACTACAAAAAAAAAAAAATGCACTAAAAAACACCAACAACCACCAACAAAATCAAATCTTCAACAATGCTCCTCTGTTTAGTCTAGACAATCCAACACATAAGTATACATATTATATTCACCAGTTTGGAATTTACAAGGTCCGCACATATCATTCACCTTCTTCTTCAAGAGTTATGTTTAAATTTTTTACATAATCAATAAAAGGTCTCCATATATTCTCAAACACAATTTCCTTTGATTTCAGTATATATGTTATTCTTTCTAATGGAAGGTTTGTTAACATCTGTCTTAACCACTGAGTCACATCTGGTCTATAAGTCTTTTTCCATAATAGTGCAATACATTTTTTGGCATTAAGCAAACTGAGGTCTATGAATGTTCTTTCACTTTTATTAAAATTATGCTTTTCTGGGTACAGACCCAACAAAAACAGTTTAGGATTCAATATGATTTGTTTTGAGATTATTTTTTCAATTGTTACCCTCACCTCTTTCCAAAACATTCTTATTAATCTGCATTCCCATACACAATGAAATAGAGTTCCTTTACTTTCCATACATTTTGTGCATGTATCTGGTATATTTTTGTTATATCTATTTAACTCCTCCGGTGTAACATATATCCGCATTAACCATTTGAAGTGTATCAATTTAAGGCGTACATTTATTGATTTGGTTTGAGCTTCTGTACAAGCCAATTCCCATTGTTCCTCTGGAATTTCAGTTTGCAGATCTTCTTTCCAGTAGTTTAATCTTTTCAGTGAGTTTTCACTTGAAAATAGGAGGCAATGCTTTTACTACTGAACCACTAATCCTATCACTATCACACTGATTGTCATTGATTAATTGTCTATGTTTATTGCACTGTCCCTGTCAAAGAAACAAATAATCATTGTCAATCCAATTGCTAGTCATATGTTTCCATGGTCAAGGACTCTGAAAACGTACACACAAACACTGTATGGGGGGAACTGTTGCCCTTGGGGGAGGTCTGTGCTCTCCGAGTGCTTTTCTAGTTACTGTATAATATTGACTTATGTTCCAAGAAGATAGCATTCCTAAAATATTCCAACAAGCATTATCCATCACATGTGTGGCGTTAAAAATATTTTTTAAATAAAGTCCAAAACATCTTCAGCAGGCAAGATGAAGAAAATATTAACTAGATGACATGTATACAAAAATATATCTTCACATACCTCAAAATTCACTACTCTATCCACAACTGGCACTGGTTGTTGGGGTGGATCCTTCCTTTCGATTTCCGGGTCCGATCGTGTCGTTAACAAAGGGTGGAGGCCGTATGGCTTCGATGTTTTTTTCTGAACACCGAAAGTTCTAGCAATTGAATAATTAGTGGACCTCGATTTCACCTGTTGTGCATGTTTTCTGCTCTTAGCATGACTCTCGAGAGACTTAAATCCTCTTCCACCATAGTCAATTGTGTCGTTACACCACGTGCACATTGCTTTCCCAGCACGGTCGATTTTCCATATGAAATCGCTAAATAAATTTGTCACAGTTGTCTTACCAACATCCGTTGCAATCTCCTTTTCTAGCCAATCCCAACGAAATTTGTTTTTAACGATCTTGTCAATTTCTTTGACTCTCGGAGCAGCTTTACGTTCCACCTCCGACATAACTGCAATGCAAGTCCGCTATGGAAGAGAGCGAGGAAATCAAAGGATTAAGAATAAAATAAGATTAAGATAAGAAACAGCCGCATTCATTGGTCACTGCAAGGACAACCAGCATCAGCCAATCAGGAGCGTCGTTAGGGGATTACTCTCTCCCCTGTACAGCTCGAGGGGTCGGGCCAGTAACACAAGCCAACGTCACAGATCCTGGCGGTAAGTTCCACACACTGCTCACTCAATTTCCAGCACTCACGGTCCCAACGTTTTCGGCGACCATCGCTAAACAAGGGGTGGAACACTTTATCACCACCACCGGGCCGCCTGTTTTCGCACAACCTCAGCGCCTGGACGCAGCTAAACTGGCCATAGCGCAGGAGGAGTTTACCAACCTGGAAAGGTTGGGCATCATCAGGCGTTCAAACAGCCCATGGGCATCCCCGCTACACATGGTCCCTAAGGCTGAGGGATCGTGGCGACCGTGCGGCGATTTCCGCACATTGAATAACGCCACAATGCACAACCGCTACCCGATTCCCCATATTCAGGAATTTTCCGTTCACCTCGCCGGAGCACACATTTTTTCTAAAATAGACCTGGTCTGCGGTTACCACCAGGTCCCAGTGTGTGTGGAGGACGTACCCAAAACAGCGGTAACAACGTCGTTCGGCTTGTTCGAGTTTTTGCGCATGCCATTCGGATTAAAAGGAGCGGCACAGACATTCCAACGCATGATGGATGCGGTGCTGCGCGATCTCCCGTTTGTGTTCGTCTACCTGGATGGTATCCTGGTCGTCAGTGTGTCCAAGGACGAACACATAACTCACCTCAGGACCGTTTTCCGGAGGTTGGAGGAGCACGGGTTAATAATCAACCCGGCGAAATGCCAGTTCGGCGTGACGGAGATTGATTTTTTGGGGCACCGCGTCTCACCGGAGGGGTCGATACCCTTGCCCGACAAAGTGCGCGCCATGGCAAATTTTCCCCGGCCTCAGACGGTCAGGGTGCTGCAAGAATTTTTGGGGATGGTTAACTTTTATAACCGGTTCCTCCCCCGCGCAGCTCAACTCATGCAGCCATTGTACGCCGCGCTCAAGAGACGGAAACCCGTGGATAGAGTCGAATGGACTCCGGAGCGAGAGCAGGCGTTCCCTCAGGTTAAAAAAGCCCTGGAAAACGCCGCACTGTTGGCGCACCCAGACCCGGCGGCCCGGATAGCGCTCACTACCGACGCCTCGGACGTGGCCATAGGGGCCGTCGTGGAGCAATGTGTCGCCAGTTCATGGCAGCCGCTCGCTTTTTTCAGCAGGGCTTTGCGTGACAGTGAGCGTAAATACAGCGCGTTCGACAGAGAGTTGCTGGCTCTCCACCTGGCCATACGCCACTTCCAGTTCTGGCTAGAAGGGCGCAGCTTCACCGCGTTCGTGGACCACAAGCCACTGACATTCACGATGGCCAAGGTTTCGGCACCATGGTCGGGCTGGCAGCAGAGACAGCTGGCCGCGATCTCGGAGTGTACGACCGATATTCAGCATGTGTCGGGTAAACTGAATGTGGTGGCGGACTGCCTCTCGCGCACCGTAATGGCCCCGGTCTGCGTGGGGATAGATTATACGGCCATGGCCGCAGAGCAGATTAGCGATACGGACATGTGCGCACTCAAGTCTGGACCAACAGGGTTAAGGCTGGAGAGCAGAGTACTGCAAGATGGCAGCCCCCCCAATCTGCGAAGTCTCCACGGGACGCCTGCGCCCGGTGGTCCCAGTCGTGTGGCGCCGCCGCGTGTTTGAGTCAGTTCACACTCTGGCGCACCCAGGGGTGCGTGTGTCAGTCAAAATGGTGGGAGCGAAGTTCGTGTGGCCAGGCCTGTGCAAACAAGTGAAAGAGTGGGCTGCAGCCTGCGTAGCGTGCCAACGAGTCAAGGTACACAGACACACGAAGGCTCCTTTGGAGCCGTTTCGTATACCGGTGAAGAGGTTCGACCATGTTCACGTGGACCTCGTGGGCCCCCTCCCACCATCGCAGGGGTGCACACACCTTCTGACAGTGGTGGACCGCACCACACGCTGGCCAGAAGCAGTCCCGCTGGCGGCAACCACGTCCGCCTACGTGGCGCGCGTTTTTTTGACGACATGGATGGCACGTTTTGGAATCCCGTCGGACATCACGTCCAATAGGGGCCCCCAGTTTGTATCCGATCTCTGGTCTGCGATGGCCCACAGCCTGGGTGTTGCAATTCTTCGCACAACCGCGTACAACCCACAGGCCAATGGGTTATGCGAGCGTTTTCATAGGTCACTGAAAGCAGCGCTCAGGGCTTCGCTGACAGATGCAAATTGGGTAGACCAGTTGCCGTGGGTATTATTGGGGTTGCGTTCCGCACCAAAAAGAGGATTTGGAGGCTTCCCCGGCAGAGATGGTTTTTTCTCAGCCACTGCGGCTGTCCGGGGAATTTTTGCCAGATAATCCCGCGCCGGACAACTGCCCGTCTCGGCGTGGAAGACCCCCACTGAGAACTCCCCAGGTAAACGATTCATCAGGGCAGCCACATGGGCAAATCGGAGTTTCCTCCCCCCTCGCCATGGCCCACCCACAGTCAGACACACTCCCAGCAGCCCCCCGCCGGCACAGCAGCGCCGCGGAGGCGGTAAACCCCCGTTACAGCAGATATGGGAGGAGACTGAAGCCAAAAGGACGTGAGGACTGAAACTCTGTCTGAGATTCTGGGGGGGCCGTGTAGAGACTGGGTGAATCACCTCAGACTGGATGCAGAGGGTAAACAGAGGAGAACAATAGCTAGGGAGATCATGGGGAGATAGCAGGAAGAAGGAGTTGGGGGGAGAAAGGATGAATGTATTATGATGTGAAATGTCATGCAAATGTGAAATGAGCGGTTGGGATAAAAGGAGAAGCCATGGTTGATTGAGACGTGCTTTTTCTGTGTATGACTAATGAGAGAGTGGAATAAAGTCGTCTGTTCATAAATCTGCCTCCATTATTCACACTCTCCACAATCCAGTCTTTATGCTTCAGAAGAGAGCTATTAGAATAATAAACAAAGCTGCTCACAGGGAACCAACAAACCCACTTTTTCTTAAATTAAAAACTCTCAAGTTGAAAGATCTGGTTGACTTTAAAACTGCAGTAATAATGTTTAAAGCTAAGAATCTACCACTGCCCGCAAATATCCAAAAGTTGTTCCAAATAAGGGAGAAACAATATCATTTCAGAGGAACATGTATATTTTAACAACCTTCAGTGAGAACTACCACCAAGCAACACTGTGTCTCAGTGCAGGGAGTCAGACTGTGAAACGCTTCTGGACCTGAATTAAAATCATGTACAACGCTTGGACAATTTAAACAAAAACTAAAGGAAGAAATACTCCAAACATACACACGAGGACAAAATTGTTGGTACCCCTCTGTTAACTTCTTGCACTCCGGGCAATTTTCCTAAAAATGCCAAAAAATAACGTGCCCAAAGTAAATCGAAAGCCTTTCTTCAACCCTTTGCAGCATCTTCATGGGGTTGGTCTCATTTAAAAGAAAACACTTTGAATTTTTTGGCAAAAAAAAACATAATCTCTCTACGTGCTCCGGCCACTGAGTTACAATCATCTAAACCAGGGGTGTCAAACTCATTCCATGAAGGGCCAAGACTCTACATGTTTTACTTCCACCCAGTGTCTTCAGCAGGTGTTTTCACTGATCCGCAATCAGTGGGAAGAAATTCAGTGAAATCACCTGTTGAAGACACTGGGTGGAGGTAAAACCTGCAGGGTCCTGGCCCTCCACGGAATGAGTTTGACACCTGTGATCTAAACATACTGAACTTGAAGAAAATAAATTTGGCCACTGTGTTTTTTTGGATACAAATACTTGCAAATAACACACAGCTGCCCGATCTGGCTGGAAAATGCAACAGAAATGTAGAACCAAGTGTTATCCAGCTGAGGTCCAAATTTTGTAACAATACCACAAAAAATGAATATTTTACACAGCTTTGTTCTCAGGTTGTTCCCAGGCATTTTGGAACTGTGCCAAATGGCACAGTTTGGAAAAACGTCTGTAACTTTTGAATAATTCAACGTAGAATCTTCATTTTGGGCTCTAATGAAAGGTCACATTCAGGGCTGTGTCTGTGTGTGGGGGGGGTTGCCCCCCCCCGCTACAAAGGACGGAGTTCGGCCCTCGCTACATGACGGATTACACTCGTTGCACACTTCCACAGCAACTCTGTCACAGCGGCTTCCCCCCCTCGCTACTGTGTGTGTGTGTGTGTGGGGGGGGGGGGGGTTGTCTCCCCCCCGCTACAAAGGACGGAGTTCGGCCCTCGCTACATGACGGATTACACTCGTTGCATGTTTCCACAGCAATGCTGTCACAGCGGCTTCCCCCCGCAGACCGGGGGGCGTTTGGACCGTGAACGCCCCCCCGCTCCTCTTCTGCAGTGGGGGGGGGGGGGGTCACGGTCCGAACATGGCAAATGAACCGTTTATCGCGGCGCGCGCACTTCGTACTTCGTGCGCCGTACAGTTGTAATTTACCGATCAGTCAAAAGTCATTTTTGGATTACAATTTTCAGGGATAAATAATAACTTAGCTTATAACACCTTACCTCTTCACAGCAGCAGAGTCCTGGCGAACTTCTCTTCCCCATTGTCAGACGAACATGACGCTGGTCCGCTCGTGGATCCCGGTCAAAACATAATTCCAATATTGTTGAATGATTTACGACCTCTGTCGTCGGCCTCCGTCGGTCTATGATGACGGAAGAGAATCCTAAACGTCTATTCTGCTGGAATGAGTGCAGGTCCCACTTGTGGGTGTTCTCCATGCTGCTGGATCTGTAGCAGGTTCGTCCAGCGTCCTTTTTTTTCCATCAGCTGCAACAGTAAATCTCTTTTCACCCAGCCCGAACTTCTGTGCTTCAATTGGCTCCTGCATTCACAGTAGGCGGGTCCTCCTTCCTAGGTTTTCATTCATTGGTTCTTCAAGGTTTCAGAAACCCAATGCAAGGCTCTTATTAGTCGAATGAGAGGTCAATCAGATGAACTAATCTGTTCGCGGCTGTGTCTGCAGCTTTTTTTTTCAGTGGCGCTTGGACGCCAACACCACCTACATCACCACAATCTGGACTATGCGTCCGAGAGCGCACGAGGACGCACAAGTGCGCCCTCCTGCGCCCTAGGACGCAGAGACTTGCCCGCCCGCGGAACAACGGAGCGCAAGTGGTTAATGAAAGAAAAACCCACAATGGTTACAGCACAGTGACTATTTGTCACCCTTTAAATAGGCCGACTGACTGATTACAAGTTTGTAGACACCTGTGATGTTAATTAGAGGACACATCTTGGTTGAACATGTCCCTATGGTCACATTATTTTCAATCTTTTCTAGGGGTACCATCATTTTTGTCCAGGCCTGTTTCACGAGTTTGTTTTTTTAAATAATTCTCTTGAATCACAATTCAAAAGCATTGTCTGATTTTCATTGGTTAATTTTCATAGAATTTTTATTTATTACCACTTTTGTCAGATTCAAGTTATTTCTGTGACCATTGTGGGTTTTTCTTTCATTAACAGAGGGGTGCCAACAATTTTGTCCACGGCTGTATATACAAAACGACAAGTAAAATCACATCAGGATTATCATATCCAGTCTGTGTTGTGCTGTTGCTTAGTTTTTGTCACGTTTTGTCTTGGCTTTGTTCTGAATTGTAATCCCTCTTATTTTATTTGATTTTTGAATTCTTAGCTGGAACATGGGTGGGCAATATAAGCTGCGGCTTCAGCCATCACCCATTCTGGATAAGTTATGTTGAATTGTATAATCCGAGGAGTTGCTGTTTAATTTGACCTTATTGGATTTTTTTCCCCCTTTGTTCTATTATTCTGTTCCTTTCTTTTAATCTAATCTATCCGAAATAAAGATTCATTCATTCATTCATTTCGCCAATATGCTTTAAACTTGCTTTAATTATCCACCACCCATTTCTGTCTTTCATCTAGGCAAGGGGAAAATGATCCACCCAAACCAGACCTTGCCTCACTATTTACAGAGATGCAGGCTGAAGATCTGCTGAACCAGGACCAGAACTAGGACCAGTACGAGGGGCCGACCAGTTGCTGCTCAGTGAGGCAGCGTGGCTGGCGTGTGTGACCCATTCCAGTTTCTTTTTTTTTTTTTTCAGTTTGAATTTTGCACATTCTAAATAATCTGTAATTTGCTGCTGATTGGAATAAACAATTTAGTGATTTATGTGTTTGCATCATGATTTTCTATTTTGTCTGTTCAGACACCGGTGGGAAAAGAGTCAACAGTATGAACCATTTATCAGTGACTTTGAACATAATGGCTCTTTTTTTAAGAAAAGTAACCAAAACAATTATTTGCTGAAGACTGTAAAACAAAATAGAGACATCTGCAAAAGTACAAAGGTTTATTGTCAAAATTCCCAGGGCAATACTACATGAATACATGTATAGTTCACTGTTGATGCTGAGAATATATATTTATACAGTATCTACATGTAGTCAGCAATACTCAATATGATATATTTCCAGTTAATCTACGTATTTCTCCATGTAACCTTGTGACTGCATTATTTTAATTACTTTTAATCCTAGATCCATTTGTTTTGGCTTAGAATGCATCATAATTGTTAAATATATCTTATGCCTAACTCAGTACTGTTTACCTGTTGAAATATATATTTAACGGCTCATATGGCACCTGATCCATGTTTTGCCACGACACCACTGGCTGGAGCAGATAAATCCATGACGTCTCAACAGTCTCTCCATGATTTTGACACAAATCAGAAGCTAAACATTTCTACAGACATTATAGCCACTTTGCGTTCATGAAGTTGGGGTCACATCACTGTGTTGAACGTTAACCCCCAACGTTTGAAGCGATATTTTTGCCACAAGAGAGCCATCTGAAACACAGACACACAGAGAATCCATATTTTAGTAGAATATCGATCACTTGCTGACATTACAATGTTGAACGGCGGACTTAAAAGCAAAGTAGCATTAGCAATCATTAGCTTACCATCATACGTAATGTAGTTCACATACTCATGGCTTCTAAATGTTCCAGTACCTTTCCAGAGTGTGTCGTATGGCGGGTTTGCCTTCTGTTCTCCGTTTTTGCTTTTATTCTGGCAAAAACAGCCAGAGAACGCAGACGCCTCGTATCCTGCCAACTTGTGTTTTGCGTAACGTTACTCTTGTTTTACGTAGCGGGAGGGAGAGGGTTGTGCCGCCTCCCTTTAACTATTTCCCACCCACTTCAAATGGGACCTAGTGAAGTGGAAAAACAAAGCGGGCCGAACTGTACTGTCCCGTCCCGTACCAAACTGTGCCAAACTGACCCAAGTGGAAAAGCACCTTTAGCAGCCATTTGCCGGTCATGCACTGCTGGTCCATAGTATTGTCATCTGTGCTGTTTGTCTGCCAGTATTTTCAGCACTCTCATGACGTGTTAGTCACTCCATGTTCGCCGTGGCTCTCGTGCGTCCTTGAAGCAATGTCGGCTCTGGGGCACACCTGTGGCAAACACGTCTCCTCTCATTCGTTCGCAGGGCGATGCCGGCCCCCGAACACCATCAGCAAGTGTGTCTGTGTTTTTTGTATGTCTTCACCTTTCAGGGAACTGTCTGTCTTTCTGTATTAAATGTGCTGTGGTGAACCCTGCAAGCAAATCCTCGTTATTTCATCCTCCCTCTCTCTGCCCTGCGTAAGAGCGCACAGAGGGTCATGATGAATGGATTTACGCTCAGAATTCACCACAGCACATGCATTGAACATAAGAATGATGACAACAGTTCCCAAAAAGGTCAAGACCCACAAAAATAAAAAATAAACAGAAACACCCACAGTTGGCATTCAGGGCCGACATCGCCCAGCGAACAAGAACGTGTTAACCACGGTTGCGCCCAAAGGCCGACATCGCTTCAAGGGGCGCAACAGAACCACGGCTGTGTGGAGTAGCTAACACGTCATGATAGCGCTGGCAACATTGGCTGGCTGACAACACAGCAGATGATGCACACAAACCATGAACAGCTGACTGTCAAAGAGAGAGGGTGCGTGTGTTTGGACTGGCGAATCTTGGACAGTGCCCACCTGAAAGTGGCTCAAAACGCACATGAAACACATGTACAAAACAAAAACAACAAGAACTCAAAGTATAATCCATAATAAACCCGATGCCTGAGCCACAGAGAAAACACTGCTATGATTTTATTGAAAACATTGGGTTTCAATAAATTATATTTATGAACAAATAATTTGTTGCAATAGCTGTAACAAAAGAATAACACTGGTGTTACCCTGCCGTGTGTTTGTCGCTGCTGCTGCGGCGGGGATGTGTGCCTCTCCACCGTCACTCTCTGAGTCTGACTCACTAGGCACGATGCCCGCTTGGCACGGCTCAAACCTATAACATCTGATGCCCCCAGATTCTTCATTATCATCCCATTCTTTTGAATTATAATCGTCTGAAGATTGGGCAACACAAACCAATTCCAGACTACATGTGGTGAAAACATCGTCAATGTTTTCTACGGCTTCCATCCTGCGTGTACAATGAGCAGCCAAGCAATGTGTTCTCCCGATGACTTGACAACATGGCAGCGGAGTTTTCCAGCCACTGACGTAATTGGTGACATGGTGCTCATGAAAACGTCGGATATTTGCATGAAACTGCACAGACCAACCTATTTTGTCATATTGTATTATGTGTTGAAAAATTAGAGGAAGTCAAAAACGTGTCATCAGACCTTTAAGGGTCTCAATTGTGTTTTCAGTCCACTAGATGGTGCAAAGCTAGCACACAATCAGGTGAAGTCATAGTATGTCGCTGAGAATTGCAGCCAAATGTTGCAAAAGCCCCCATTCTCGAGTGAAGTTATATCTTGTCCAGCAAGATTTGCTGCCAGGTGTGAAAGTTTGAGAGCAGTTGGATGTGCCAAAAAGTTCACTCAGGTGTTGGGTCTTTTGGGGATTTGATGACAAAGATGGAAGGAAAGACTTTGACATGACACAAAACCCACAAGGACTGCCATACGAAATGAAAAGAAAAAAGAAAAACATTCAGAGCATGCGGGCCCGCACTCATCTCAGAGCCAACAAGCAACAGCACTGTTAGCAATGGCTAAGGCTAAAAACACTCCAGCACAAGCAGCGCTGACCAGCCCACTCCGGACATCTCTTTCAAGTCAGCACCGAGTCGACTGCAAATCCCACTCAGCAGTTTTACTGAAGTTCCTTTCCTGAAGCCAGGACTTCTTTTGGCCCATGTGAGTTCTCCCAAATTTTCCTAAAGAGCACAGCTCATTTGATTGAACTTAAACCTAAACTTCAGTTGATCTTTTCATCTGCATTTTACTATTGTACATTGAATACAGCATATTCAATGATCAAAATGTCGACAAGATCACCTTAACCTTAATTTATTTTACAGAATTAGAGTTTAATATGGTCAACAGAATGCCCAAAAAGGAGATTTAATCAATCTAATTTAGCCTAGCCTGAAACAAAATAATCATAAAGAAGAATCAAGATCATTTTAGTGAGGAGAAATCTTTAAGAATTAAACTGGTACCTCCTCTGGTGAAGTCATGCTTCTTCTTCACGAGCTCCTCACTCAATGTGTCTCGTCCACCACTGAACTCACCAGCTGTGACATCAACACACACACAACAACATCATTACTGTCGATGAGACAGAGGTCTGGACCAGTTCTACATTCCAAAAAAAGCCAAGCTGGACGAATAAACTAGTCTTGCCAGAAGAAATCTTGATGATCCCCAAGACTCTTGTGAAAATACTCTGCGGACTGATGAGACAAATGTTGAACTTTTTGGAAGGTGTGTGTCCCATTACAGCCGGCATAAAAGTAACACAGCATTTCAGAAAAGGAACATCATACCAACAGCAAAATATGGTGGTGGTAATGTGATGGTCTGGGGCTGTGTTGCTGCTTCAGGACCTGGAAGACTTGCTGTGGTAAATGGAACCATGAATTCTGCTGTCTACTAATAAATCCTTAAGGAGAATGTTCAGCCATCTGTTTGTGACCTCAAGCTTAAGCACACTTGGGTTCTGCAGAAGGGCAATGATCCAAAATACACCAGCAAGTCCACCTCTGAATGGCTTAAGAAAAACAAAATGAAAACTTTGGAGTGGCCTAGTCTAAGTCCTGACCTGAATCCGATTGAAATGCTGTGGCATGACCTTTAAAAAGGCGGTTCATGGTCCAAAACCCTCCAATGTGGCTGAATTACAACAATTCTGCAAAGATGAGTGGGCCAAAATTCCTCCACAGCGCTGTAAGACTCACTGCCAGTTATCGCAAATGCTTGATTGCAGCTGTTGCTGCTAAGGGTGGCCCAACCAGTTATTAGGTTTAGGGGGCAATCACTTTTTTACACAGGGCCATGTAGGTTTGGATTTTTTTCACCCTTAATAATGAACACCTTCACTTAAAAACTGCATTTTGTGTTTACTTGTGTTATCTTTGTCTAGTATTTAAATTTGTTTGATGATCTGAAACATTTAAGTGTGACAAACATACAAAAAAATGAGAAACCAGGAACAGGAGATCAGCACATCATCCCTGATCAGAAAGTGCAAGTTTGATGGCCCACAGCATGTAATCAGATTACACAGAGTAAAGAGCTCATAACGGCTGGTTGATCAGAAGTAAAACATAAATTTCTGCTTTTATGTTTTATGCTGGATGACAATTTTAATATTGTGCTTCTGCTTCTTCTTGTAAAACTATTTATGCAGGTTTACATCTATAAAGCTCATTAATTTTAGGATTTTTTAAAAAATTGAACACATTTTTTATATTTAGTTTTGATACCTCTGGTTTTAACACGTTTTGCTTTTTTTTCCCTTGCTGTACATTTTTAAACTGATTTGATTTTTTGTACTTTAACCGTTTTTTAAATTAAGTTATATCAACTCTGCGTAACCAGGTAGGCAGCGGTAGTACAAAGCAATTTTCATTTCAATTCAATTTTATTTATATAACAACATTTCACAACAACAGTCATCTCATAACAATTTCAAACTGCAGGAGAAAACCTCACAATTGCAGAAAGACCCCAGAAATCAGGAGATCCCCTGTGAGCGGCACTTTGAGACAGTGGAGAGGAAAAACTCCCTTTTAGCAGGAAGAAACCTCCAGCAGAACCAGGCTCAGGGAGGGGCAGTCATCTGCTCCAACTGGCTGGGGGGGTGAAAGGATAGAGAAGAAGAAGAAAAGAACAGACATGTAGAGAGCAAACAGCACAACGGGGACTCCATCTGTGGGAAAAACCAAACAGATGTTAATGACCGGCAAAAATATTTCATTGAGAGTGAAGAAAGAAGTGAAGCCCGGTGCATTGTTGGAGGTCCCCCGGCTGTCTAAACCTATTAGCAGCATAACTAAGGGAGGGTTCAGGGTCACCTGATCCCATCCTAACTATAGGCTATGTCAAAAAGGAAGGTTTTAACACTGTTCTTAAAAACAGAGATTGAGTCTGACTCCCAAATCCAGATTGGCAGCTGGTTCCAAAGGAGAGGAGCCTGATAACTGAAGGCTCTGCCTCCCTTTGTACTTTTAGAGATTCTATATATTACAGTAATTCTACATTTTGGGAGTGTAGTGCTCTGTTAGGATGACTGGGCACATGCGCACGCAGCGACCGGCAGCTGGTGAAAAAAGTCAGTCGTCTGTGTGTCTGTTTTACGCACTTTAATGTGTTTTTAACGAAATTCTGTGTCGTTTCTGTCCTGGAATGTTTGTGGACTGTATGGCGAAGGGCTCCCTGGTTCCATCGATATGGATTTCCTCCCCATTTTTGCACTGCTGCTTTTTCTCCACTGGCTGAGTGTCTCTGAGGTGAGCGCGATCGTGATCATGTCGGGAAGGATACAATATTCCAGGGACATGATGCTGCATTTAAACATGGATGATGCAGCATCTGTGATTGAGTCCATGCCGCAACTGCCGGACTTTATTTTGAGAGACGTTCATGGACACAGCGATGAAAAGAGAGACGAGAGAAGGAGGCGCGGAAAGCGTGGAGTCGTGAAATTACGCCTGAGGAAACGTCAGTTTGGTGACATTCCTCTTCCTTCCATGATTTTTGGGAACGTACAATCTCTGAGGAACAAGGTGGATGAAATTCAAGGGAATGTACGCTACCAGAAGGACTTTAAGAACTGCTGTGTCATGGCTTACACGGAGTCTTGGCTTACCGCGCATGACCGGGACGCGGACCTGTGGATTGATGGCTTTGGAGCCCCACTGCGTTCGGATCGGCAGGAAGAGGTAACGGGAAAACGTCAGGGGGCGGCATATGTTTATACATTAACAAACAGTACTGCACATCTGTCACGGTCAGAGAGTGCATCTGTACACCCGATGTGGAGCTTCTGTCTGTATCGCTACGTCCCTTCTATCTGCCTCGTGAGTTCCCCCAACTTTTCATCACAACTGTGTACATTCACCCGAGGGCAGACGCTGACTCCGCCTCCAGCACCGTCTTTGATGTAGTGCAGCGGCTGCAGTCAATTTCTCCAGAGGCTCCAAACTTTATTCTTGGGGATTTTAACCATGTTTCTTTAAAGAAGACACTTAAAAACTTTTATCAGTATGTCTCCTGCCCAACCAGGCGAAAAAAGACATTGGACCTGTGCTATGGATCCATAGAGAGGGCCTATAAATCACTCCCCCTTCCTCCTTTAGGATCCTCAGATAACAACTATGTACATTTGCTGCCCACATATAAAACTGCTCTCAGAAGAGGCAAGGTGGAGACCAGAGACATAGAGGTGTGGTTAGAGGATTCAGTGCACTGCCTCCAGGAATGCTTTAACCTTACAGACTGGGAGATGTTCACACTGTCCTTTGGGGATGATTTGGACTCTTTGGTAGACATCACATGCTCATACATGGCTTTCTGTAAAAATATGATTGTTCCACGTAAACGTGTCAAAATAAATCCCAACAAGCCATGGGTTACAAAATCAGTTAAATCCTGCTTACAGAGGAAAGCACTTGCCTTTAAACAGAGGTCTGTTTCTGAGCTACAGGTTGCCACAAAATCAAATCAAATCAAATCAAACTTTGTCATATTGCTGTACATACAACTGTAGTGCAGGCAAGATGAAATTGCGTTTCTCTCGGCATCCATATAAGAAGCAGCATGATTAAGACACACTCCCACATAGCTCCACCCCCCACCCCACCCCCACCCCCCGTCCATTCACACATCCCTGAGACATACTTGGGGAAAAAGAATAACTAACTATAATATACAAAATGTCCACAGGTGCAGTAATGTGTATGTGAGATTCCGGGTCAGCTGTTCAGCATCCTGACAGCTTGTGGGAGGAAGCTGTTGATCAGTCTGGTGGTTCTGCCTCTGATGCTCCGGAATCGTTTACCAGATGGAAGAAGTTCAAAGCATTTATGCAGAGGGTGAGAACGGTCCTTGACAATGTTCAGTGCCCTGCTCCTACAACGGTTCTGAAAAAGTTCTTGGACAGAGGGGAGGGAGACTCCAATTACCCTCTCCGCCCCCTTGACTATCCTCCGCAGGGCTTTTTTCTCTGACATACTGCAGCTGGAGTACCATGTAGTAATGCAGTACGTCAGAACACTCTCCACCACACCTCTGTAGAAGGTCCTGAGGATGCAGATGGGGAGAGAGGCCTGTTTGAGTTTCTTCAAGAAGTGTAGTCTCTGCTGAGCCCGCTTCCTGATCTCCAAGGAATTCTTGCTCCAGGTCAGGTCCTGCAAGATCTGCACTCCGAGGAACTTGATGTTCTCCACTCTCTCCACTAAACGGCCGCCGATGCTGAGGGGGACGTGCTCAGGCTGTGACCGCCGGAAGTCGATAATCATCTCCTTCGTTTTGTCCACGTTGAGCACCAGATTGTTCTCCCTGCACCAGCCCTCCAGGTCTCTCACTTCTTCCCTGTACAATGATTCCTCATCCCTCTGAATAAGTCCCACCACCGTGGTGTCATCTGCAAACTTAATAATCTGGTTCCCCTCGTGTTTGGATACACAGTCATGTGTTAGGAGTGTAAACAACAGTGGACTGAGTACACAGCCTTGAGGGGTTCCGGTACTCAGCGTGACAGAGTTGGAGATGTTGTTTCCAACCCGGACAGACTGAGGTCTCTCAGTCAGGAAATCCAGGATCCAGAGACATGTGGCGGTGTTCAGACCGAGAAGGAGTAATTTCTCTATCAGTCTCTGGGGAATAATGGTGTTGAATGCTGAACTGAAATCAATGTACAGGAGTCTGGCGTAGGTGTCTTTCTGGTCCAGGTGGGTGATGACAGAGTGTAGGGTGGTGACTATAGCATCCTCCGTGGAGCGGTTTGAACGATATGCAAACTGGAGCGGGTCGTGTGATGCAGGGAGGAAGGCTGTGATGTGTGGTTTGACAAGCCGTTCAAAACACTTCATCACAATTGGTGTAAGTGCAACAGGATGATAGTTATTCAAACAGGACACAACTGGTTTCTTTGCCACCGGTACAATGATAGAGGTCTTGAAGCATCTGGGAACGATGGCCTGACTCAGGGAGATGTTATAAATGTCAGTCAGGACATCCGCCAACTCGCTCGCGCAGTCTCGGAGCACACGTCCCGGAATGTTGTCTGGACCTGCAGCTTTGCGTGGGTTGACTCTGGATAGGGTCCTCCATGTGTCCGCTGTGTTGATGGTAAAAGCTGGTCCGACCGATGGTGGGAGTGGGCCGGCCCTCCCTCTGATTGTCGAGTTTGATGCTTCAAAATGTGCAAAGAAGTCGTTAAGCCTGTCTGGAAGCGAAGCGTCGTCATCATCGACCCCCTGCCTAGACTTGAAGCCCGTCAGTGTCCGAACTCCCTGCCACATCTGCTTGGTGTTCCTAGTGTCACAGAGGTGTCCCTGGATTTTCTCCGCATAGGCGCGCTTTGCCGCCTTAATTCCCTTTGAAAGCACAGACCTGGCTGAGCGGAGGGCAATCCTGTCCTTCGCTCTGAAGGCTGCATCTCTGGCTGTAAGCAGCGAGCGCACCTCTGCAGTCATCCAGGGCTTATGATTACCCCGTATAGTGATGGTCTTCACTGTAGTGAAATCCTCTGTGCACTTCGCGATGTAGCTGGTGACCGTATCAGCATACTCCTCCACATCTGTCCTGTCTTCCTGGGAGGCTGCTATTTTGAAGATCTTCCAGTCTGTGTGCTGAAAACAGTCTTGCAGTGCAGAGGTTGCACTCTCTGGTAAAATCCTGATTTGTTTCACTGCTGGCCTGCTGCGCTTCAATAAAGGTTTGTAGGCAGGCACCAGCATCACGGACATGTGATCAGAACGGCCGAGATGGGGGCGGGGTATCGCTTTATATGCATCTGCGTTTGTGTACACTAAGTCCAACATATTCTCTCCTCTGGTCTTAAAGTCTACACATTGTTTAAACTTGGGGAGCACAGTCTTTAAGCTGGTGTGGTTAAAATCCCCCGCAACCACCACAAAACTGTCCGGGTGTGACGTGTGGATTTCACTGATCGCATTGTGCAGTACCCCGAGTGCCTTCTTAGCATTAGCTTTAGGGTTAGGGCTCGGCGCTATGTAAACACCAACTACAAACACGTTGCTGAATTCCCTCGGCAGATAAAATGGCCGACAATTAACAATAAGGAACTCCGCCAACGGAGAGCAGTGTTTAGACACTAACGTGGCATTAACGCACCAGTTCTTGTTAACATAGATGCATAGCCCACCCCCCCGGCTCTTACCGGAGCTCGCCGTTTCCCTGTCGGCACGGAACATCGCCATATCTTCCAGCTGAATGGCCTCGTCAGGAATGTTGTCGTGGAGCCATGTCTCGGTGAAAACAAACACACAGCAGTCCCTCCATTCTCTCCGGGTTTCTCTCAGCAAACGCAGCTCATCTACCTTGTTTTCGAGGGCGCGGACGTTTGACAGAAGAAGCGACGGTACCGCTGGTCTGGAGGGGTTAGCCTTTAGCCTAGCATGGATCCCGGCCCTTTTTCCTCGCTTTTGCTTGCGTTTGCTCCGCTTTCGCTTCCTCCTCTCCTGGGTAGCTTCCAGCGGGAACTCCGCCAAAATTCCATGCTGGCGTAGAATGTCCAAATCACAACCGATCGCCGCGATTCTTGCAGCGTGCAGTACCTTGATGTTTAGTAAGGTCTCACGGTTGTAAGTTTTACAGAATGAAAAAAAAGAGCTAAAGTCCGAAATTTTAAGAGCAAAACAGAATTATAAATCAGAATTGAAAAGTAAGATGGCAACAAAGAAACTTGGTTCAGCCTGGGCTGGTATGAAAACTATTGCAGGCCTTCAGAGCACAGAGCGCAGTAATCGTGTGTTTTTAGATGGTTTTAATTCAGACACAGAGCTGGCTAATGCTCTTAATTGTTTTTATAGTCGTTTTGATTCCTCTGATTTTAGCATAGAAACCCAAGATTTGAAACAGAAACTAAAAGACAATCAGCACTTTAATATTGAGGTGAAGAATTTTAAAAGGGAGTTCTGCGCTGTAAAAGTGAACAAAAGTCAGGGCCCTAATAACATATGTGGGCGCTTGGTAAACTCCTGTGCACATGAACTGAGTCCTGTATTTAATTACATTTTCAATAAGTCCTTACAGACCCAACATGTGCCCAAGATCTGGAAAGATACCGTTCCAAAATCCAGCTGTCCTAAAACGGTAAACGACTTTAGACCAGTGGCTTTGACTTCAATTTTAATGAAAATTTTTGAAAAACTGGTCAGATGTGAGGTCCTAAAGCAGACTGAACATGCATTGGATCCTCTGCAGTTTGCCTATAGGCCTCACAGAGGAGTGGAGGACGCCACTGTCACTCTGTTTAACATGCTTTTTAAACATCTGGATTTTAATGGGACACATGCCAGGCTTTTATTTGTGGACTTTTCTTCCGCCTTTAATACAATCCAGCCTCATAATTTAGTTGAAAGGCTCCTGCAACAATTTGATTTGAGCAATAATCTGGTGGGTTGGATTCTGGATTTTTTAACCAACAGGACGCAGAGAGTGTTGGGAAAATTTTATGTAAATAGTTATCATTTTATTAATAACTCATGAAATGAGGGTTGATGTTTTTATATGAATGATGTTTTTTCTTTGATTAATCATAAATACAATTTGTGCCTTTTCTTATAATCACTGTTAGTGACTAAACTGCACCATTCATCTGTTTGTTCATATAAGGTGTGATAAGAGTATTGACGTATGCAAGTTTTTATGCTGTATCAAGATCTGTCTTTTTGTACATCCTGTGTATCTTATTTTCTCCCTGCTGTGAGAACTCTGTGAACTTCATGAAACCCAATATGGAAATGTTTTTCCTTTGTTAAGAAATGAACCAGCTCGCACCGGTACGGACTGTACGTGCTGCCTTTTCTCATCCTCCCTTTTTAGGGAGTAAAGGACTGTTAAGGGAGGAAAAGAACTGTCTGGAAAGATGTCACTGTCTTATCTTTGCCTATAAAAGTTATTGTACTGGGCTGTTTCCCCAGCATTCACCTCACTCTGTAACAGGTATGTGATCTGATTGCTCTCTTGCAAGATATAAAAAACAGAAACGGCATCACTGTGTCAGGTCTTATGATTTCTTCAGTCTAATGCTATTGAATATTACTGTGCTTGACCCACATTGCAGATAAAAATTCCTGACATAACGTGGTGACCGAAACCCGGGACAGCTGAGATCTGGACGGGGCTGGAGGTAAGTCGTCTGAGCCAGTGAAAACCGTGCACGGTCTGATGGAAACCATCAGCAATTGACTAACCCGCCTTGAGGGAACTTGGATCGGCGCTTCTCCTCCATGCTCTATTCAGTGACGGCTGTTCCGCTTTAACTGATAGAGCCAGAAGTAAGTCTCTATTTCTTCCCAGTACAATGTTATGTTCTAGGTCCGCGGGATGCGAGTAATGGTAATATAGCGGCGTCTATATTTTTCCTAGAACAGTAAAATAAAGGAACCAGGTCAAAACTGGGACCCCTAAGAACTAAAAATAACAACCATATAGTGAAGGGGAATAAAAGCAGTTAAGAGAACTAAGTTAAAACTTTGACCTCTGAGAACTAAAAATAACAACAATATAGTGAGGAGGAAGAAAAGTACATAAGAAAAATGGGAAATTGCGTTGGACGCAGTAAGAAATCTGACGGGGTCAGAGAAAAAAAAGCGCGCGGAAGTAGTTGCAACAAGATAAAAGGTTTGGGTTGAAATCCCCGGTCAGGGACAAAAATAAGTTTTTGGGTTGAGATCCCCGAGTTTTGGAACTAAAAATAGAATATCAGGTCGCGGTTATGCTGTAATGGTAGTGTGACGGCGTTTTCACACTTTTCCTGGTAAAGCATCTTAATTCCTGTGGAGTTACCAAGGGGTTTAAAAAATAATAAAAACAGCAGAAAAAAAGAAAATAAGCAAAAAAAACCCTAAACAGCAGAAAAGGGAGCAGACAGCGCATTACAGTGACCGGTTAAAAGATAGAGAACAGATAAAGGATCCTGAAAAATATCTGAGCAAATGGGAAGAGGACTATTCCTTCAAACCCACATTAGATGTGGATGAGTGCGCAGTCTTAGTGTCGACGGCAAAATTAGTGACCAAAGGAAATAAGAGAAAGCCAAATTTGGAACTTAAATGTGCAGATCTTTGGCAGCAGCTGCAGATGCCCGAATAAAAGCCAACCAAGGATGCAAAAAATAGTAAGAAAGGAGTGGATCAGGAAAAGTTTAAAAAAAAAAAAAAAAAAAAAAAAAAAAAAGGGGGGCATTTTTGCTCAGTGCAGTGTGGAATGTGAAAGGAGGGGCTGCTGGAGGAGCAGCTCTCTCTCTCTCTCTCTGTTCCTCGCTCTCCCAAAGGGGGCGGGCGAGGGGTAGCGCTCTCTCTCTCTCTCTGTTTGTGTGTGTGTGTGTGTGGTTGATCTGTGTGGAAAAAATGGTCTAAATATGGGTATTTTTACAAGGTTTGGGATTTTTATCTTTTTAATCTAACTTTGTGGGGTCTTGATTAATGTTGCGTACGTGATACACTGTTTACATATTTTTTAAAAGCAATTTTGACGCACTACCGACCTTTTTTCCTTTGACTGAAACATGACAGTGCAGGACTGACGTGCGACACATATGATTTGCCAGGGGCTATGGATTATCAGACAAAGATCTTGGAGAAAGGATCCTTGTTGATAAACATTTTTTGAAGCAAAGTATGACTTTGTATGACATTGTAGATAACATAAGGTGTACTGATTCAAATGACTTTGACCTTACAAATGTAATGTTTATATGGTTTTATACTGATGTTACTCACCACATAATGGTGCGGTAACAATATATTTCAGAAATGTGACAGCAATGAGGGATGTGCTTCTCCTGATTCAGCGGTGGCCAAGCTGGGTCAGGGTGAACTACATTGCACTCCATAATTTACCAAGGAATGTATGAAATAGGGACATTCCTTGTAAAACATTAAATCAAATTCTAATTAGGCAAAACGTCCGCCTTTCCTTTGACTGAAACAATGTGACACAATATTTCATATTCAACCCATCTGTGTTCAACTGGACAAGCTGATCTTATTTATCAATGCTGAAGCATATCAAAAATGCGCAGATAGTTATTTTGTTTTTCTTAAATGAAATTTGTAAACTATTTCAAGAGATGTCACAAAAAAGAAGTTATAATTATTGAGATCTCATCTTTGAAGGAACTGGGCTACCTGCAAATTTTATTTAAAACTAAAAATGGAAATACACTTCCTTTCAGTAAAAGAATCAAGCAAATGCCCTGTAACTTTGCTGCATGTGCGTCTTCATGTATCAAAGCAGGGGGTATCAAAGAAATTAATTAGCAAATAATTAGTAACCCTCAGAAAAATAGATAATGCATAAAATTATCAATAAATGAATAAATAAATGAATTCAATTCAACTTTATTTTCATAACACCTCATTGCACTTTGAGCTATAGGGGGAACCCCCATACTTGCACCTCCCATAGTTGCACCCCCATACTTGCAGAACTGACAGCCTAGCTACAGTGCTGAGAAAAGAAGAAAGAAAAAACTGAGATTACCTTTGTTTTCTTCTATTAATACAGACTAATGCAGACTAATGACTTATTTTATCTTTTCTAAAAAAAATAAAATAAAGAAATAAAGAAATAAAGAAATTCTTCCAGTTAAATAGATTTCATCTAAATAAATGAAGTGTCATTTTCTCTAAGGAGGAGGGAAAATGAAGAAAAATTGCTACAGCATATGATATTTTGAGGAGAGAGGAAAAAAAAAAACGTTACACCAGCCTCCAATTTAGAATTGAGGACTGAACTTAAAGACCTTATTGATGCTTATGTGTGTTAGCTTTGCTAAATTAGGACAGGACTTTTATTTTATTTCATTCTCTATTTCATCCACTGCTTGTGCTGTGGCGGCATTGTCTGGGGTCCTGATTGTGTGGAGTTCCGCGGCCTGCGTCGCCTCCAATGGCTGAACTATTGGACATGAGCTACTCACCTAAAAGCAACTATATGTACTGACAGTAAATATGCTTTCAATGCAGCACATTCCCACACAGCACTGTGGAAGTTGAGAGGGTTTAAAACTTCAGCAGGGAAGCCTACACAACACTGCGCTGAGCTTTTACAGTTAACAGAATCTCTAGCCTTACCCCAAAGGTTGTCAATAGTTCACTGTGCTGCACACACCAAAAACAATGATCTCATCTCTCGTGGCAACGCCCTGGTAGATCACGCTGCCCAGTGTGCAGCGAGGGAACATTTTGTATCTTGTTTAAGTGTGCCAATCGTCTCTTTAGACGTTTTAATTGATGAGCAGTCATCAATGACACCACCACAGCATAGCAAGCAAGACGACAACGGTGTTTGGCATTCACCGGATGGGAGAATAATTCTTCCTCCCTCGCTGTATCAGTGGGCGGTTCTTTTGACACATGACCAAGGTCACGTGTCAACAGGAGGGATTGTCGATTTGATTGAAAAGCATTTTTTCTGCCCAGGAATTTTGAAAATGGCAAAAACAGTTTGTCAACAATGTGTTGTATGTCTTCAAAATAATGCACAGGGAGCAATGAGAACACGACAAGGAAGCTTTCCCCCACCAAAAACACCATTTTCACAGTGGTGTATGGATTTTATTGAACTGTTGAAAGTGGGACAATTACAATATTGTCTGGTTCTCATTGATACCTACACTAAATGGACTGAGATACATCCAACAGCAAAGGCAGACGCCAGATTTGTGTGCAAAGTGTTACAAAACAATATCTTTTCAGTGTTTGGGATTCCAGAAGTCATCTATGCAGATAATGGTACCCATTTTACAGCCCAGGTTGTTAAAGATTTGACCCAATCTGTGGGCAGTCAATTGAAATTTCATACGGCTTATCATCCTCAAAGTGCAGGCCTGGTAGAGAGAAGAAATGGCACCATAAAGCAAATGTTGAATAAGGTCACAAAAGACAAAAATATCACGTGGCCAAAAGCCTTAATGCAGGTAAAAATGGCAATTGACACAACCCCGGACAAAAGCACGGGATTAACCCCGTATGAATGTGCATTCCATCGCCCATATGTGTTACCTGAAATTAGACTGTTATTACCACAAGGGCAATATAGACATCTATCTGACCATTTGAGGGAGTGTGTGCAACAAAAAGACTATGTTGATACTGTGAAGTCTCTCTCTGATCAACAGGAGGGCGTTGAAAACCCCCTACAACCTGGCGATTACGTCTTTGTAAAGAATCACCATAGACTGAACTGGACATCACCTAGGTGGCTTGACCCCTATAAAGTCCTGCTGACCACACCTACAGCTGTGAGAATCGCTGAACGGCCTTCTTGGATTCATTTGTCCCACCTTAAACGCTTGCAAGTACCCCTCAGTGACCTCCAGCCACCCCTAGGGTAAGTCCAGCTACAAAGGGGAGTCTGGTCCTTTTAAGGATAGGACTCGTCTCAAACCTGGTGAAGACAGTGGCCAGCTAAGGTACACTCCTAGGGGCAACAGGCACTATGGGGAATGGAAAGGTGTTTTGGACAATTTTAGGACTTGCAGGTACAAGCCTGATTCTCACATGCCTGCTGTGGAATCCAATTGAAGGTGGACTGACAGACGTCGACAACTGTCCAGTAGATTACACTCATAATCTGTGGTATCAAACTATGGTGATGACAGTGAAACAGTTGGGTATAAATACCTCTTGTTATGTTTGTTCGTTGTTGCCACACTCATATAAAACTGCTATCCCAATGACACCTGTGCCCTTGAATGCATCAGAGACAGTGGGAGCACTACTGGCCATGAATACTGCTAACATGACTATAGATGATGATCATTGGAAGGTAGGAGATTTAGGCGAATACCTAGAACTTTTAAATGTGTCACTGATTAATTACTCTGGAGCTAGGGTAAGAGTCCATAACATATCCAAGGTTTCTCCCTTTAAAGCAAGGAAATCATTAATGAAGGTTAATCCCACCCTTTATGCAGCCTCTGTTTGTTTTAGGAACAATTGCACCAATTCTTCTTATCATTGTGGGACTACGCCGCGCTGCAATGTAACCAGGTTTGCTACAAGTGGCCTCATACATAAGCAATCTCCATGCGGAAATGTATATGGTATCCCATACCAAACGAAGGGCAATCTTACTTTGCCCCCAAGAAGTTGTAGTGCAAATTGCACTGACAATCCCGACCTATTTTGGCCTAATGATGATGGTTATGGTTGTTTAGAAAACCATGTTTGGGTATGCGGCCCTAATGTTTATGCCATATTGCCTTCTAATTGGTGTGGAACTTGCCATATGGCCGCATTACTTCCCCATGTCAGCATAAGATCAAATCTTACTTACCATAACTCAGGATCATATGAGCATTATTATCATCCCGATAATACCAATATACATGTTCAGAAGAGAGAGAGCACTGAAGATAAACAAAGAGTATCAGAAGCTAAAATAATTGGAGGAATTTTCTTGCCATCTTATGGAGTGTCTCTAGCTTTAAGGCACATTAATATTCTTGCCTTTACTATGGAAAACCTGACCATGTTGATGGATCAAGGGTTGTTAGCTTTAAATGAGGAACAGCAACTATCTCGCTTAATGCTGTTACAAAATAGGATGGTCCCTCCTAGATTGGTTTCAGATTTGCCACCAGGCTCCAGAGTGGAGCCTGGTGGCAAATTTTGTTAAAATGGTTGACCCCCCTAATTGTGATATTGGTACTATTTTGTGTTCTGTTTACGTGTGTGATTCCATGTATAAGGTCAATGATTTCTAGAGCCCTAACACAACACACATTCATGTTACAACAATCCTTTTTGAGCTATATTCGAAATGAACAATACACTCCCCTCTTCCAAGAGGATGATGCAGTGCATGATTCAAACAAAGGTGATGGTTATACTCCTGTATAAATTGGGAATTAATGCTTTATGATGACAATGTTGAAAATCTTCTGAAGTTACATTGTACTGATGTTTGCATGTAAAAATTAATAAAATAATAAACAGGAGGGAAATGTTGGGAAAATTTTATGTAAATAGTTATCATTTTATTAATAACTAATGAAATGAGGGTTGATGTTTTTATATGAATGATGTTTTTTCTTTGATTAATCATAAATACAATTTGTGCCTTTTCTTATAATCACTGTTAGTGACTAAACTGCACCATTCATCTGTTTGTTCATATAAGGTGTGATAAGAGTATTGACGTATGCAAGTTTTTATGCTGTATCAAGATCTGTCTTTTTGTACATCCTGTGTATCTTATTTTCTCCCTGCTGTGAGAACTCTGTGAACTTCATGAAACCCAATATGGAAATGTTTTTCCTTTGTTAAGAAATGAACCAGCTCGCACCGGTACGGACTGTACGTGCTGCCTTTTCTCATCCTCCCTTTTTAGGGAGTAAAGGACTGTTAAGGGAGGAAAAGAACTGTCTGGAAAGATGTCACTGTCTTATCTTTGCCTATAAGTTATTGTACTGGGCTGTTTCCCCAGCATTCACCTCACTCTGTAACAGGTATGTGATCTGATTGCTCTCTTGCAAGATATAAAAAACAGAAACGGCATCACTGTGTCAGGTCTTATGATTTCTTCAGTCTAATGCTATTGAATATTACTGTGCTTGAGCCATATTGCAGATAAAAATTCCTGACAGAGAGTAAGGGTCAATGGTGCATTGTCTGACCTAAAGTGCTCTTCTATTGGCTCTCCTCAGGGGTGTGTGTTGTCACCACTACTCTTCATCCTGTACACAAACACGTGTTGGAGCAGACATGACAACAGACACATTATAAAGTATGCAGATGATTCAGTTATTGTCAGTCTCCTCCAGGATGGTGAGAGAGGCCACAGCCCAGTAGTTGATGATTTTGTTCACTGGTGTGAGGATTCCTACCTGCAGCTGAATACGACAAAAACTAAAGATATGATTATTGACTTTAGGAGGAAAACTCCCAGGCACAAAGTCACCGTACTAAAAGGTCAGAGTGTGGGCGACACACATTGTGGGCTCACGTTTCCACAGGGACAGGACTGCATGTGTATTGAGGGTGTCACGTCTGCAAGGACAAAGGACTCGAATCTGCAGAAGATAACAAGGAGGTGTGAGATTTGTCTCTTTGTCCCACAGAAGATGCCCCGGAGAGATTTCCAGTTCATCAGGAAATGAGAGTCAATGGTGAAGATTCAAAGGGATGCTTTGTGACTGTATGTTTACTGAAAACACCATGTGACTTGAATTCTGATGCTGGAAACATATAAAAGGGTGATGAGATATGATTCTTTCTCTTTCCTGCTTTGAGAATGCTAGAAGCTGTGTTCTGTCAATAAAGCTGGTTTACGACTAAACTCAGCCTCATCATTTGAGCACATCTTCTACACTGGTGACCTACGACGAGAAATGAGCAGACAGAATTCTCCCGAGCGGGGCTCGGCGGAAGCCAGCCTGATGGCCGCCTCCACGATCTGGCTGCCCGATTTCTGGCAGCACAGCCCGCGCTCATGGTTTAGCGCAGTCGAGGCGCAGTTCAACCTCCGGAGAATCTCCAACGACGACACAAGATTCTACCACGTGGTAGCGAAGCTGGACAGCAACATGGTCCAGAGAGTGGAGGATCTGGTTAATCATCCACCAGACAGCGACAAGTACAGCGCATTGAAGGACGCGCTGATCAGCCATTTCACCCCTTCAGTCCAACAACGAGCAGAGGGACTCCTGACGTTGACGGAGTCAGAAAACGATAGACCTGCGGACCTGATGGTGAAGATGCTGAAGCTCAAAGACTCTGAGGATGGCGAATTCATTTTTGCCCACCTTTTCCTTCGGACCCTGCCGCCAGCAGTGAGAGTGGCCCTGGCAGAGTCGCCCCGATTGGCCAGGCGAGACTACCATGGGTTGAGCAAAGAGGCGCAGCGGTTGGTCGACGCCCACAAGCGGAACGCGGTTTCGGCCGTGGCGGATAGCCCGGGAACGGCGTCCGGAGACAGCGCAAGTCCAGCGGCCGCGGCGCCACACGCACCAACGACGGCGGCGACGGGAGCCAGACGACGCGGAGCGGAGGACGGCCCGTGCTTCTACCACCGCTGTTTTGCAGAGAGAGTGCACAGGTGTGTCCCACCGTGCAACTTTAAGCGCCAGGGAAACGCCAAGACCGAGGGCCGGTAGCAGCTGCGACCCTCGGCAACGAGAACAGGCTGCTTTACCTGACGGATGCACGCTCGGGGAAACAGTTCCTCGTGGACACGGGCTCTCAGCTGAGTTTCGTCACACCCACCTACGCGGAACGGCTGATGCCTTCTAAAGCTCCCTGGGTGTCAGTGTCAGCAGCAAACGGCTCCACGATTAAAACGTTCGGTGAGAGGACCATGCTTCTGTCCTTACAGGGCCGTTCATTTGAGTGGACATTTATTGTAGCAGCAGTCAGTTTCAACATGTTAGGGGCTGATTTTTTGTGCTCACATGGTTTATTGGTTGACCTTGCTAATAGACGTCTGATTAATGCACTGTCCTTTCATTCTATTAAGATAAGATAAGATAAGATAAGCCTTTATTAGTCCCACAACGGGGAAATTCCAGGATTGCAACAGCACAGGGATAGCAACACTCAGAGCAACAATCAGAAGGCAAGAAAAAAAAAAACAAGCAAGCAAGAGCAGCTAATATACATATGTACATATTACTATAAAATATATATATACACACACACACACACAGACACACAGTGCAGAGCATTGTAGCTGGATGGAATAAATATATGAATATATGAACACACAGTGCAGAGCATTGTAGCTAGATGGAATAAATATGTAAATATATAAACACCCACAGTACGGAGCATTGCAGCTAGGTGGAATAAATATGCAAGTATATAAACACACACAGTGCGGAGCAATGTAGCTAGATGGAATAAATATATAGATATATAAATATAAACACACCCAGTGCTGAGCATTGTAGCTAGATGGAATAAATATATAGATATATAAATATAAACACACCCAGTGCAGAGCATTGTAGCTAGATGGAATAAATATGTAAATATATAAACACACACAGTGCAGAGCATTGTTGCTAGGTGGGATGAAACAGCATAACCGTCTATTTAGTTATCCTACATGGTATGATTATGTGCCCATACATATTCTCACCCTCCATAGCGACCGGTATGTTCCTAGTTGTATGCCGGAGAGGACCATTGTGTAAGTCTATTGCATCTTTTGCATTCAAAAAAAACTATTAGTTTGTTACGTCTTTTTGCTATCTCTGCGAGCAGCCCTGCTTAGGTTGTACAGTCTGACAGCCGTTGGTAGGAAGGACCTACGAAACCTCTCGGTTGTGCACCTGGGATGATGTAGTCTGCTGCTAAATGAGCTCCTCAGTGCATCCAGTATGTCCTGCATAGGGTGGAACTCGGACTCCAGCAGAGATGACAGTTTAGCCACCGTCCTTCTCTCTCCTATCTCCTCCATCGGATCAAGGCGTTGCCCCAGGACAGAGCTAGCTTTCTTAATCAGTTTGTTCAGTTTATTCCCTGCACAGCTCGGGTGGCCCCGCCGACTGCACATGCCAGCGTCTCAGCTGCGGGTGGTAAGTTTCACACATTGCTTGCTCAGTTCCCAGCACTCACAGTCCCCACATTTTCGGCAACGGTGGCTAAACATGGGGTGGAGCATTTCATAACAACCACCGGCCCTCCCGTTTTTGCAAAAGCTCGGCACTTGGACCCAGCTAAACTGGCCATCGAGCACGAGGAGTTCACTAATCTGGAAAAACTGGGCATTGTTAGACGCTCCAAGAGCTCTTGGGCTTCGCTGTTACACATGGTCCCAAAGGCTGACGGCTCGTGGCGACCTTGCGGCGATTTCCGCAGGTTGAACAACGTTTCAGCTCATGACCGCTACCCAATTCCGCACATTCAGGATTTTTCTGTTCATTTGGCGGGGGGGGCGCATTTTTTCTAAAATAGACTTGGTGCGCGGTTACCACCAGGTTCCAGTGCGCGCGCAAGATGTACCCAAAACAGCGGTCATAACTCCTTTCGGCCTTTTTGAGTTTTTGCGCATGCCTTTTGGCCTCAAGGGGGCCGCGCAGACTTTCCAACGCATGATGGATGCAGTTTTACGCGACCTTCCTTTCGTGTTCGTTTATTTGGACGATATTTTGGTAGCCAGCGCGTCCGAGGGCGAGCACGAAAAACACCTCACAGCAGTTTTTCGGAGGCTGGCAGAGCACGGGTTAATAGTTAACCCAGCGAAGTGCCAGTTTGGGGTGGCGCAGATTGATTTTTTGGGACATCGCGTTTCGGCAGAAGGAGCGGTTCCCCTTCCAAATAAAGTGCGTGCCATAACGGATTTTCCGCAACCTCAAACGGTCAAGGCGCTTCAGGAGTTTCTAGGGATGGTTAATTTTTACAACCGGTTCCTCCCAAGCGCAGCACGGCTCATGCAGCCATTGTACACCGCGTTAAAAAAACAAAAGCCCGCAAATAAAGTTGAATGGTCTCCGGAGCGGGAGCGCGCTTTTGCACAGGTCAAATCAGCCCTGGCAAACGCAGTTTTGTTAGCGCACCCAGTTCCAACGGCCCGCATGGCGCTCACCACTGACGCTTCCGATGTAGCGGTGGGGGCGGTAGTTGAACAGTTTGTGGCAGGTACCTGGCAACCCCTCGCGTTTTTCAGCAGGACTTTGCGCGATAGTGAGCGTAAATACAGTGCGTTTGACAGGGAGCTTTTGGCCCTACACTTGGCCATCCGTCATTTTCAGTTCTGGTTAGAGGGGCGACGTTTCACCGCGTTTGTGGATCATAAACCGCTAACGTTTGCGATGGCAAAAATTTCAGAACCCTGGTCAGGCCGGCAACAAAGGCAACTAGCCGCAATATCGGAGTTCACTACTGATATTCAGCATGTCGCGGGTAAACACAATGTTGTGGCAGACTGCCTCTCGCGCGCGGTAGCACCACCAAGCCCCATAGGGGCAGACTCTGTAGCCGTGGCCACGAGCCCGGGCAGCGACGCGGGAGCGCGCGCAGCCCCGGTCTGTGTTGGGTTAGATTATGCAGCCATGGCTGCGGAGCAGGTTAACGACGCGGACGTGCGCGCGCTCCAGTCTGGACCAACAGGGTTAAGGCTGGAGCACAGGGAGCAACAAAGTGGTATGCCCCCACTAATCTGCGATGTCTCCACGGGACGGCCCCGCCCCATGGTGCCAGCCGCGTGGCGTCGCCGCGTTTTTGACTCGGTCCATTCTCTTGCGCACCCGGGGGTGCGCGCATCGATTAAGTTGGTGGGGGAGAAATTTGTTTGGCCCGGGCTGCGCAAACAGGTCAAGGAATGGGCGGCAGCCTGCGTAGTGTGTCAGCGAGCCAAAATACACAGACACACTAAGGCCCCGTTGGAACCTTTTCACATCCCCGCTAAGCGTTTTGATCACGTGCATGTTGACTTGGTGGGCCCGCTCCCATTATCACACGG
This sequence comes from Pholidichthys leucotaenia, assembly GCA_020510985.1. Classification (NCBI taxonomy): domain Eukaryota; kingdom Metazoa; phylum Chordata; class Actinopteri; order Cichliformes; family Pholidichthyidae; genus Pholidichthys; species Pholidichthys leucotaenia. The sequence continues at coordinate 275,249 of JAJAQF010000023.1, forward strand.
GCACACACATCTTTTGACGATGGTGGATTGCACCACGCGCTGGCCAGAGGCGATTCCTCTGACATCAACCACAGCGGAAGAAGTTGCGCGAGCATTTTTAGCAGCATGGGTTGCGCGTTTCGGTGTACCGTCGGACATAACGTCCGACAGGGGTCCCCAATTTATTTCCGAACTATGGTCATCGATGGCCTGCAGCTTGGGGGTGAAGATTCATCGCACTACCGCGTATAACCCCCAGGCTAATGGTTTATGCGAACGCTTTCACAGGTCATTAAAAGCAGCCCTCAGAGCGTCGCTGACGGATACAAATTGGGTGGACAAACTTCCATGGGTTTTATTGGGGTTGCGTTATGCACCTAAGGAAGATTTGCATGCTTCCCCGGCTGAATTAGTTTTTGCACAACCTCTCCGTTTGCCGGGGGAATTTCTCCCCGATAATCCCGCACCAAATGGCCCCCCTGCTCAGCCGTGGCAGAGCGACTCGGGAGCAAACACGCTCCCTGGCCCGGTCCATCACAGTTTACCACACATTTTTGTGCCAAAGGCTTTAAAAAATGCAGAGTTTGTTTTTGTTAAACATGATGCTCAGCGTCCAAGTTTGCGGCCGTTTTATGACGGACCGTTCCGAGTGCTGGAGACCGGGCAGAAGCATTTTCTGCTAGATTTAGGGGGCAGAAGGGAGTTGATTTGCATAAACAGGCTCAAACCCGCCTTTGTTTTGGCTGATGAGGAAGTGCAGCTCGCGAGGCCCCCCCGCCGTGGCAGGCCGCCGAGAGGACATTCTCCAGAATCTTCACAGAAAGGTGCTAACAGCTTTAATCCACAGGTGCAGAGAGATGTTGCAGGTGCAGCCAAGCCAGGTTGCAGCAGATTCGGCAGAAAGTTAAAACCTAGGCAGTTGGTGGACTGATTAGCGATGTATGGAGTGTTTTGTGTTTTTCTTTTTTTTTATGCCATGCAGGTTTTGCCTTACTAGACGTTTGGGGGGGGGTAGTGTGGGCGACACACATTGTGGGCTCACGTTTCCACAGGGACAGGACTGCATGTGTATTGAGGGTGTCACGTCTGCAAGGACAAAGGACTCGAATCTGCAGAAGATAACAAGGAGGTGTGAGATTTGTCTCTTTGTCCCACAGAAGATGCCCCGGAGAGATTTCCGGTTCATCAGGAAATGAGAGTCAATGGTGAAGATTCAAAGGGATGCTTTGTGACTGTATGTTTACTGAAAACACCATGTGACTTGAATTCTGATGCTGGAAACATATAAAAGGGTGATGAGATATGATTCTTTCTCTTTCCTGCTTTGAGAATGCTAGAAGCTGTGTTCTGTCAATAAAGCTGGTTTACGACTAAACTCAGCCTCATCATTTGAGCACATCTTCTACAAGACCACCGAATGTGTACAATCCTACAAATATCTTGGGATGATTACTGATAGTAATTTAAACTTTGAAGAGAACTGTGAAAGGGTGTGCAAAAAGGGTCAGCAACATTTGCATTGCTTGAGGAAACTTGCACGCTTCCAAATTGACCGAACCATAATGACAATGTTTTATCGGGCTTTTATTGAATCTGTTTTATCCTTTTCTTTAGTGTCACGGTTTGGTCAGATAAAACTGAAACAGAGGAAATCCTTGGATCAGGTAGTTAGATGGTCCAGTTGTTTGCTTGGTGAGTCACAGCTGAGCCTGACATCCCTGTACACCAGACAAGTACAGAGGATTGCTACCTCCATTTTAAATGATGACTCCCACCCTTTGCACTGCAACTTTCAGCTTCTTCCCACAAGACGGAGGTTGGCTGTCCCAAAAAGCAAAACCCAGCGCTACAAAAACAGCTTTGTTCCTGCTGCTGTTAAAAGAGTTGAACAAGTTGTAACAATATATTGCACATAATTTAGGTACCTACAGTGGGGAAAAAAAGTATTTAGTCAGCCACCAATTGTGCAAGTTCTCCCACTTAAAAGATGAGCGAGGTCTCCAATTTTCATCATAGGTATACCTCAACTATGAAAGACAAAATGAGGAAAAAAAAATCCAGAAAATCACACTGAAGGATTTTTAATGAAGTAATTGGTAAATTCCTCGGTAAAATAAGTATTAGGTCAATAACAAAAGTTCATCTCAATACTTTGTTATATACTCTTTGTTGGCAATGACAGAGGTCAAACGTTTTCTGTAAGTCTTCACAAGGTTTTCACACACTGTTGCTGGTATTTTGGCCCATTCCTCCATGCAGATCTCCTCTACAGCAGTGATGTTTTGGGGCTGTCGCTGGGCAACACGGACTTTCAACTCCCTCCAAAGATTTTCTATGGGGTTGAGATCTGGAGACTGGCTAGGCCACTCCAGGACCTTGAAATGCTTCTTAAGAAGCCACTCCTTCGTTGCCCGGGCAGTGTGCTTGGGATCATTGCCATGCTGAAAGACCCAGCTACGTTTCATCTTCAATGCCCTTGCTGATGGAAGGAGGTTTTCACTCAAAATCTCACGATACATGGCCCAATTCATTCTTTCCTTAACACGGATCAGTCTTCCTGGTCCCTTTGCAGAAAAACAGCCCCAAAGTATAATGTCTTCACCCCCATGTTTCACAGTAGGTATGGTGTTCTTTCTCCTCCAAACACGACAAGTTGAGTTTTTACCAAAAAGTTCTATTTTGGTTTCATCTGACCATATGACATTCTCCCAATCCTCTTCTGGATCATCCAAATGTTCTATAGCAAACTTCAGACGGGCCTGGACATGTACTGGCTTAAGCAGGGGGACACGTCTGGCACTGCAGGATTTGAGTCCCTGGAGGCGTAGTGTCTTACTGATGGTAGCCTTTATTACTTTGGTCCCAGCTCTCTGCAGGTCATTCACTAGGTCCCCCCGTGTGTTCTGGGATTTTTGCTCACCGTTCTCGTGATCATTTTGACCTCACGGGGTGAGATCTTGCGTGGAGCCCCAGATCGAGGGAGATTATCAGTGGTCTTGTACGTCTTCCATTTTCTAATAATTGGTCCCACAGTTGATTTCTTCACACCAAGCTGCTTACCTATTGCAGATTCAGTCTTCCCAGCCTGGTGCAGGTCTACAGTTTTGTTTCTGGTGTCCTTTGACAGCTCTTTGGTCTTGGCCATAGTGGAGTTTGGAGTCTAACTGTTTGAGGTTGTGGACAGGTGTCTTTTATACTGATAATGAGTTCAAACAGGTGCCATTAATACAGGTAACGAGTGGAGGACAGAGGAGCCTCTTTAAGAAGAAGTTACAGGTCTGTGAGAGCCAGAAATCTTGCTTGTTTGTAGGTGACCAAATGCTTATTTTACCAAGGAATTTACCAATTAATTCATTAAAAATCCTTCAATGTGATTTTCTGGATTTTTTTTTCTCATTTTGTCTCTCATAGTTGAGGTATACCTATGATGAAAATTGGAGACCTCTCTCATCTTTTAAGTGGGAGAACTTGCACAATTGATGGCTGACTAAATACTTTTTTGCCCCACTGTATTTATTAACTCCATTTTATATTTACTTATTTTTGTAGGAGTTTATTTGGGTTCTAAATCCTTTATTGGGTTTTAGACCTTTGAGTTTTTAATCCTTTTTGACTAGTCTTTAACTTTTTAATATGACCCTTCTCTCTTATCTCTGGTTTTTCTCTCATCTCTTTGTCTCTATACCCTGATTGATGGAGCCTTAAGTATTTTTATCATGTTTATGGTCAGCTTCATGTGTGCCTGTGTTTGTGTTCATGCTGAATGTAACTGTGGCTTGTAAATATGGATGTCACCAGACTGCAAAACAAATCTACCTACGGGTACAAATAAAGTAACCTGAACCTGAGCCTGATAAGGTACTATCAGATCTTTCAAATAACAAGGGGCCTGATTATTTAGAGCTTTGTAAATGAGAAGAAGGATTTTAAACTTAATTCTAGATTCTATGGGAAGCCAATGAAGGAAGACCAGAATCGGAGAGATGTGCTCTCTCTTTGTAGTACCTGTTAAAACTCTAGCTGCAGCATTTTGGATCAAGTGAAGGCCCACAACAGTGAGTGTAAACCATGAAGAAGAAGAATTTCTGTAAAAGTGTTAAAAAGATTTTTTTCGGCCACCAACAAATGCAAGATCAGCTGACCCAGAGAAGGTTTTGGCTCGGTTTCTGCTTTCTGCTCGGTTTACTTTTTTCCATCATCACTGGCCCCCCAGATGAAAATCCAAATGACCCCCCCCCCCCCCCGTGTTCTCCATGCCAAATTATCAATCACAGCAACATTATGGTATATATTTTGACAGAGTAACTTCATACTCAGGGATGCACACAGCAGCAAAGCACTTATAAAATCTTTGTTTGCAAAGCACTGTGGTGATCGACAGGTTGTGATGGTGTGCCGTTATCCAATCAGTGTGGTCGTGATGTCACAGACACACGACATGAAGACACAGAGAGCAGTTGCAGAACAGTGGCTACAACATTTATTGATAAAAATTACATATTTTGACTGAGCAACTCCATATTCAGGGATGCACACCCTCGTAACCTCAGGAAACCACGTTTAAACTCTGAGGCAAGTCTGACAAACGGTTCGAGAGATATGCATGGAACAGACACACACACAGACAGAGATTCAGTGAATTTATAGATAGATATGCACATGCTTAGCCTGCCAACAAACAGACTCATGTTTTGGAAAATATGCGTTAGCATATTGGTGAAAATCAGCTACTCCCTGGATGGGGATCGATCAACTCAGAAACTACAAGGCTGCATGGTGGCGCAGTGGTTAGCACTGCTAATTGGCCGGGGGATCGTGAGATCGTGGGTTCGATTCCAGCCCCCGACCAACAGTGACCTGCGCGGAGTTTGCATGTGTGACAGAGATCATCCTGCGCAGTTCGCCCCACACGGGACACGAACCCGCGACCTCTCAGTCAACTAACACACAGTTCGAGCATGGGAGACACAGCACGATCGCGCTGAGCTAAAGGTCCGACCGGTAGCTCAGCGCTACCATCTGGGGCTCACAGCACCACTTTTAACTAACTGAGGTCATCAGCGCAGTTCGCCCTACACAGGACGCGAACCCGCGACCTCACAGTTAACTGGTCAGAGACACGCACAGCACGATCGTGCTGAGCTAAAGGTCCGACCGATAGCTCAGCGCTACCGATACTGTATGAGGCTTTGGGAGGGAGGTTTACTAACGTTCTATGCCGAACAGCACTAGTTGGCATCCGTTACACATGTTCTCCCCGTGTTGCGTGGGTTTACTCCGGGATTTCTCCGGTTTCCTCCCACATGCCAAAAACATGCAGGTTAGGGATACGGGGCGCTCGCGCACGCAGCGACCGGCAGCTGGTGGCTTGTAAATACGGAAGTCACCAGACTGCAAAACAAATCTACCTACGGGTACAAAGAAGTAACAAACAAACAAAAAAAAAAAAAAAAAAAAAACAGCAGATAGAGCCACTCGGCCCTCAATCTAATACTAGCATCCTGTACAATACAATAATCTTTAACCTGCCATCAGAATTTACATATTAAAATTTTTAAAATTATATAAATATAGAGCCAATGCACTGATGCGGCCCAGCTTTGTCCTCAAACAACCTCTGGATACTTTGCTCAATGCGTCACGAGCAGCTGCCATCATGCATTTGTGAAAAGGTCCATGGAAGCAGGTTCTCTGCATCCTGCTCTGACTGACTACTCTGGGTTTGTTTTGTGTGGGTTTTAATGCAAACCCCTAATGCTGCCACTCAGTTTTGCCACCCAGTATTTTTTAAACGTCCTAAGTTGTGATTGATGACGTCATCTGCATCCCCTCTAACTAGAACATCAGGCAGTGAAACCAAAGGAAAACTCCGCTAATGTTGGCGCTCCAGTCACCGATGCAGCTGTCATGCAGGACTGTTTCAGTAACACAATTCCTCATCAACTCACACTCACACACTTGAATTTCACAGAACGTGGAAAAGCCTGTTAGCCTCGTGGCTAACTAGCACCGAGCTAACGGTCTTCAGGAGCTGCCACCTCCACATCCAGACAGTTTTAAGATTTAGATGCAGCTCAAAACCTCCTTAAATCCCCAAATATCTGAACTCACATGAGCAGGATTCCTGACAGCAGTTCAGCAACAAATCGCCTCTTTTGTAGAAGCATGCTCAAATAACGAGGCTGAGTTTCAGTCATAAAACCAGCTTTATTTGACAGAACACAGCTTCTAGCATTCTCAAAGCAGTAAAGAGAAAGAATCATATCTCAACACCCTTTTATACATTTCCAGCATCAGAATTCAAGTCACATGGTATCTTCAGTAAACATACAGTTACAAAGCATCCCTTTGAAGCTTCACCATTGTCTCTCATTTCCTGACGAACCGGAATACCCTCCAGGGCGTCTTCTGTGGGACAAAGAGACAAATCTCACACTTCCTCGTTATCTCCTGTAGATTCCCTCAGTCCTTGCAGACGTGACACCCCACAATACACATGTAGTCCTGTCTCTGTGGCAGCGTGAGCCCACAATGTGTGTCGGCCACACTACCCCCCCCAAACGTCTAGTAAGGCAAAATCTGCATGGCATAACAAAAAGAAAAACACAAAACACTCCATACATCGCTAATCAATCCACCAACTGCCTAGGTTTTAATCTTCTGCCGAATCTGCTGCAACCTGGCTTGGCTGCACCTGCAACGTCTCTCTGCACCTGTGGATTAAAGCTGTTAGCACCTTTCTGTGAAGACTATGGAGGATGTCTCCTCGGCGGCCTGCCCCGGCGGGGGGGCCTCGTGAGCTGCACCTCCTCGTCAGCCAGAACAAAAGCGGGTTTGAGCCTGTTAATGCAAATCAGCTCCCTTCTGCCCCCTAAATCTAGCAGAAAATGCTTCTGCCCGGTCTCCAGCACTCGAAACGGTCCGTCATAAAACGGCCGCAAACTTGGACGCTGGGCGTCATGTTTAACAAAAACAAACTCTGCATTTTTTAAAGCCTTGGGCACAAAAACGTGAGGGAAACTGTGATGGACTGGGCCAGGGAGCGTGTTTGCTCCTGAGCCGCTCTGCCACGGCTGAGCAGGGGGGCCATTAGGTGCGGGATTATCGGGAAGAAATTCCCCGGGCAAACGGAGCGGTTGTGCGAAAACTAATTCAGCCGGGGAAGCGTGCAAATCTTCCTTAGGTGCAGAACGCAACCCTAATAAAACCCATGGAAGTTTGTCTACCCAATTTGTATCCGTTAGCGACGCTCTGAGGGCTGCTTTCAATGACCTGTGAAAGCGTTCGCATAAACCATTAGCCTGGGGGTTATACGCGGTGGTGCGATGAATCTTCACCCCCAAGCTGCGGGCCATCGATGACCATAGCTCGGAAATAAATTGGGGACCCCTGTCGGACGTTATGTCCGACGGTACACCAAAACGCGCAACCCATGCTGCTAAAAATGCTCGCGCAACTTCTTCCGCTGTGGTTGATGTCAGAGGAACCGCCTCTGGCCAGCGCGTGGTGCGGTCTACCATCGTCAAAAGATGTGTGTGCCCGTGTGATAACGGAAGCGGGCCGACCAGGTCAATATGCACATGATCAAAACGCTTAGCGGGGATGTGAAAAGGTTCTAACGGGGCCTTAGTGTGTCTGTGTATTTTGGCTCGGTGACACGCTACGCAGGCTGCTGCCCATTCCTTGACCTGTTTGCGCAACCCGGGCCAAACAAATTTCTCCCCCACCAATTTGATCGATGCGCGCACCCCCGGGTGTGCAAGAGAATGGACCAAGTCAAAAACGTGGCGATGCCATGTGGCTGGCACCATGGGGCGGGGCCGTCCCGTGGAGACATCGCAGATTAGTGGGGGTAAACCGTTTTGTTGCACCCTGTGCTCCAGCCTTAACCCTGTTGGTCCAGACTGGAGCGTGCGCACGTCCGCGTCGTTAACCTGCTCGGCAGCCATGGCGGCATAATCTAACCCAACACAGACCGGGGCTGCGCGCGCTCCCGCGTCACTGCCTGGGCCCGTGGCCATGGCTACAGAGTCTGCCCCTATGGGGCTTGGCGGTGCTACTGCACGCGAGAGGCAGTCTGCTACAACATTGTGTTTACCCGCAACATGCTGAATATCGGTAGTGAACTCCGATATTGCGGCTAGTTGCCTTTGTTGCCGGCCTGACCAGGGTTCTGAAATTTTTACCATCGCAAACGTTAGCGGTTTATGATCCACAAAAGCGGTGAAACGTCGCCCCGCTAACCAGAACTGAAAATGACGAATGGCCAAGTGTAGGGCCAAAAGCTCCCTGTCAAACACGCTGTATTTCCGTTCACTATCGCGCAAAGTCCTGCTGAAAAACGCGAGGGGTTGCCAGGTACCTGCCACAAACTGTTCAACTACCGCCCCCACCGCTACATCGGAAGTGTCAGTGGTGAGCGCCATGCGGGCCGTTGGAACTGGGTGCGCTAACAAAACTGCGTTTGCCAGGGCTGATTTGACCTGGGCAAAAGCGCGCTCCCGCTCCGGAGACCATTCAACTTTATTTGCGGGCTTTTGTTTTTTTAACGCGGTGTACAATGGCTGCATGAGTCGTGCTGCGCTTGGGAGGAATCGGTTGTAAAAATTAACCATCCCTAGAAACTCCTGAAGCGCCTTGACCGTTTGAGGTTGCGGAAAATCCGTTATGGCACGCACTTTATTTGGAAGGGGAACTGCTCCCTCTGCCGAAACGCGATGTCCCAAAAAATCAATCTGCGCCACCCCAAACTGGCACTTCGCTGGGTTAACTATTAACCCGTGCTCTGCCAACCTCTGGAAAACTGCTGTGAGGTGTTTTTCATGTTCGCCTTCGGACGTGCTGGCTACCAAAATATCGTCCAAATAAACGAACATGAAAGGCAGGTCGCGTAAAACTGCATCCATCATGCGTTGGAAAGTCTGCGCGGCCCCCTTGAGGCCAAAAGGCATGCGCAAGAACTCAAAAAGGCCGAAAGGAGTTATGACCGCTGTTTTGGGTACATCCTGCGCGCACTGGAACCTGGTGATAGCCGCGCACCAAGTCTATTTTAGAAAAAATGCGCGCCCCCGCCAAATGAACGGAAAAATCCTGAATGTGCGGAATCGGGTAGCGGTCATGAGCTGAAACGTTGTTCAACCTGCGGAAATCGCCGCAAGGTCGCCACGAGCCGTCAGCCTTTGGGACCATGTGTAACGGCGAAGCCCAAGCGCTCTTGGAGCGTCTAACAATGCCCAGTTTTTCCAGATTAGTGAACTCCTCGCGCGCGATGGCCAGTTTGGCTGGGTCCAAGCGCCGAGCCTTTGCAAAAACGGGAGGGCCTGTGGTTGTTATGAAATGTTCTACCCCATGTTTGGCCACCGTTGCTGAAAACGTGGGGACTGTGAGTGCTGGAAACTGAGCAAGCAGAGTGTGAAACTTACCACCCGCAGCTGAGACGCTGGCATGTGCAGTTGGCGGGGCCACCCGAGCTGTGCGGGGAATAGAATGAAAGGACAGTGCATTAATCAGACGTCTATTAGCAAGGTCAACCAATAAACCATGTGAGCACAAAAAATCAGCCCCTAACATGTTGAAACTGACTGCTGCTACAATAAATGTCCACTCAAATGAACGGCCCTGTAAGGACAGAAGCATGGTCCTCTCACCGAACGTTTTAATCGTGGAGCCGTTCGCTGCTGACACTGACACCCAGGGGGCTTTAGAAGGCGACAGCCGTTCCGCGTAGGTGGGTGTGACGAAGCTCAGCTGAGAGCCCGTGTCCACGAGGAACTGTTTCCCCGAGCGTGCATCCGTCAGGTAAAGCAGCCTGTTCTCGTTGCCGAGGGTCGCGGCTGCTACCGGCCCTCGGTCTTGGCGTTTCCCTGGCGCTTAAAATTGCACGGTGGGACACACCAGTGCGCTCTCTCTGCAAAACGGCGGTGGTAGAAGCACGAGCCGTTCTCCGCTCCGCGTCGTCTGGCTCCTGTCGCTGCCGTTGTTGGTGCGTCTGGCGCCGCGGCCGCTGGACCCGCGCTGTCTCCGGACGCCGTTCCCGGACTGGCCGCCGCGGCCGAAACCGCGTTCCGCTTGTGGGCGTCGACCAACTTCTGCGCCTCCTTGCTCAACCCATGGTAGTCTCGCCTGGCCAATCGGGGTGACTCTGCCAGGGCCACTCTCACTGCTGGTGGCAGGGTTCGAAGGAAAAGGTGGGCGAAAATGAATTCGCCATCCTCAGAGGCTTTTAGCTGCAGCATCTTCACCATCAGGTCCGCAGGTCTATCGTTTTCTGCCTCCGTCAGTGCCAGGAGCCCCTCTGCCTGTTGTTGGACTGAGGGGGTGAAATGGCTGATCAGCGCGTCCTTCAATGCGCTGTACTTGTCGCTGTCTGGTGGATGATTAACCAGATCCTCCACTCTCTGGACTGTGTCGCTGTCCAGCTTCGCTACCACGTGGTAGAATCTTGTGTCGTCATTGAAGATTCTCCGGAGGTTGAACTGCGCCTCGATTGCGCTAAACCATGAGCGTGGGCTGTGCTGCCAGAAATCGGGCAGCCGGATCGTGGAGGCGGCCATCAGGCTGGCTTCCACCGAGCCCCGCTCGGGAGAATTCTGTCTGCTCATTTTCCGTCGTAGGTCACCAGTGTAGAAGCATGCTCAAATAACGAGGCTGAGTTTCAGTCATAAAACCAGCTTTATTTGACAGAACACAGCTTCTAGCATTCTCAAAGCAGGAAAGAGAAAGAATCATATCTCAACACCCTTTTATACATTTCCAGCATCAGAATTCAAGTCACATGGTATCTTCAGTAAACATACAGTTACAAAGCATCCCTTTGAAGCTTCACCATTGTCTCTCATTTCCTGACGAACCGGAATACCCTCCAGGGCATCTTCTGTGGGACAAAGAGACAAATCTCACACTTCCTCGTTATCTCCTGTAGATTCGAGTCCTCAGTCCTTGCAGACGTGACACCCCACAATACACATGTAGTCCTGTCTCTGTGGCAGCGTGAGCCCACAATGTGTGTCGGCCACACTTTCTCCATTTTCCCAGCAGTGTCTGTCGCCATGGAGGCAGTGAGAGACTACCGTAAAGCAGGTTCTGCCGTAAATCTTAAAGAGACAGTACCCTACTGTAATGTAGTAATGTGGTCTGCCACTAGGGGCGCTGTTAAGTGTTGTATGTAGATTAAGAAAGAGAGTAAAAACGGTTGTTGTTGACGTTACTGAAGACCTCGCTGTCCTGCCTGTTTATTCCACTTGCTCTCCTTAAAAACACACTAAAATACATTACATGGTGTCAGAAGTGTCACTCATAAGAAGATGGACCAACTAAAACTGCCGAACAGTCTGTCACTGGAAGGAAACCTCACAGAAAACTGGCGTTCGTGGATCCAGAAGTTTGAGCTGTACCTGATTGCTAGCAGCATAGCTGAAAAATCAGAGAAAATAAAATGTGCTATGTTTCTTCATGTGGCAGGTGACGAAGCTATTAAGGTATTTAATACCATGGACTTTGATGATGATGATGTGGATGATTTTGACATCCTAAAAGAAAGATTTAGGCAATATTGTGAGCCAAGAAAAAATATAACCTACCTGAGGCACATATTTTTCACAAGAGTACAAGGCAAGAGTGAACCTATCGATGCATATGTGACAGACCTGAAAAACAAGGCCAAAGACTGTGAGTTTGGACTGTTAACTGATTCACTCATAAGAGATCGTATTGTGTGTGGAGTCACCAATGACCAGGTGAGAGCAAGATTGCTTCGAGAACCAGACTTATCCCTGAGTAAAGCTGTGGATATATGCAGAGCTAATGAAGCCACACAAAGCCATATGAAAGCTTTACAAGAAGAAACAGAAGTTTCAGTAAACAAGCTAAGCAAAATAAAGCTAACTAAGAGGCCTAAAGAAAGTAACGTCCACGCAAAAAGAGAATGCAATAAATGTGGGTATAAACATGAGCCTCGCAAGTGTCCTGCGTATGGGCAACCAGTGATTCACCCACCCAGAAAGGTGCCTTTAGCACTGAAGGATGATATAAAAAAAGAACTAGAAAGAATAGAGACTCTGGGTGTGATTGAGAAGCAAACAGAGCCCACTGATTGGGTCAACAGCATGGTCATTGTCAAGAAAGCAAATAAAAGAATAAGAATATGCATAGATCCTCAAGATCTTAACAAAGCTATAAAAAGAGAGCACTATCCCCTACGAACAGTGGAAGAAGTTGTTGCAGAGATGCCGAATGCAAAGGTGTTTTCAGTGCTAGACGCAAACCATGGCTTCTGGCAAATACAGCTTGATGAAGAAAGCTCCAAGTTATGTAACTTTAACACACCATTTGGTAGATACCGATTTAAGAGGCTTCCCTTTGGTGTGTCATCAGCTCCAGAAGTCTTCCAAAAGTACATCGCCCAGAGACTGGAGGACCTGGAAGGAGTTGAGAATGTTATGGATGACATCCTGGTGTGGGGTGTAAATAAAGAACAACATGACAAAAGGCTGAAACAACTACTGGAAAGAGTGAAAAGCATTAATCTGAAACTGAACAAGGACAAATGTAAGATTGGCATGACTGAAATACGAAATATTGGACACATTTTGAGTGCAGAAGGCCTGAAGCCAGACCAAGAAAAAGTCAGAGCAATAGTTAACATGCCTCAACCAGAAGATATGGCTGCAGTCAGAAGATTTCTCGGTATGGTGCAGTACCTTGCAAAGTTCATACCAAACCTGTCAGAGGTAAGTGCACCACTCAGAAAACTTCTGGAAGGAGAAGTTGCATGGCACTGGGAGTCACAGCAACAAAAGAGCTTTGAACAGCTAAAGTCACTTGTCAGTGAAACCCCTGTGCTGAGATTTTATGACATAAATAAACCAGTTACATTGTCTGTGGATGCAAGCTCTGAAGGATTGGGAGCTGTGATATTGCAAGAGGGTCAGCCAGTGGCTTATGGTTCAAGATCGCTAACAGACACACAGAAAAGATGTGCACAAATTGAAAAGGAACTTTTGGCTATTGTGTATGGCTGTGAGAAATTCAAGCAGTATCTGTATGGAAGACCAGTACAGGTTGAGTCAGACCATAAACCACTGGAAGCTGTTTTCAAAAAAGGGTTGCATAAAGCACCACCCAGACTACAACGTATGCTGATGAGTCTGCAGCCTTTCAACCTGCAGGTTACATATAAACCAGGCAAAGACTTGTATATTGCAGACACTCTGAGCAGAGCTTTTCTTAAAGAGCAGACAGAAAAACTATTGGAGGAGGAACTTGAAGTTAATCTCCTTACAGCACACCTACCTGTCTCAGAGGAAAAGCTGAAGTTATTCCAGAAAGCAACAGCAGCAGATGAGGAACTGCAAATGTTAATGAAAGCAGTTCAGTCAGGATGGCCAGCACAAGTCAGTCAAGTTCCAGCTGAGGTAAGGAAGTATTGGACATTCAGAGAGGAACTCACATGCTCAGAAGGACTAATATTCAAGAACTCCAGACTTGTGGTGCCTCAAAGTCTGAGAAAGGAAATGCTTCAGAAAATCCATGAAGCACATCTTGGCGTTGTTAAATGCAAAGAAAGAGCAAGAGATGTTTTGTTTTGGCCCAGTATGTCTAAACAAATAGAAGAAACAGTGCTAAGGTGTTCTATCTGTAACACACACAAGAGGAACAATGTCAAAGAACCACTTCAGAGTCATGACATTCCCAGCAGAGCTTGGGCAAAAGTTGCTGTTGATCTTTTCCATTTTGACCAAGTTGATTATCTACTGTGTGCAGATTATTACTCAAAATATCCTGAAATTGCCAAATTGCCACAAACAACAAGCAAACATGTCATTGTAGCTCTTAAATCTATGTTTGCCAGACATGGAATTCCAGACGAGCTCATGTCAGACAATGGACCACAGTTTTCAAGTGCAGAGTTCAGACAGTTTGCAGAAACGTGGGAGTTTAAACACACCACATCAAGCCCGGGATACCCACAATCAAATGGGCAAAGTGAACGTGCAATTCAAACAATAAAAAACCTACTGAAGAAGGCACAAGAGAGCCAAGGAGATCCTTATATTGCTCTTCTTGAATACAGAAGTTTGCCCTTGGATGGAATCAAATTGTCTCCAGCACAATTGTTGATGAATCGGAGACTGAAAACAAAATTGCCAACATCAGGTCAGCTGTTAATGCCACAGCTGAACAAGAATAAGCAAAAACAACTGAAGGAGAGACAGATGAGACAGAAACATTACTTTGACCGTGGAGCCAGAGCCTTACCTGCTCTACAAGAGGGAGAGACAGTTAGATTCAGAGCTGAGAATACATGGCAACCAGCTATTGTGGTAAAGAGCCACAACACACCAAGATCATTTGTGATTCAGACCCCTGGGGGATGTAAATTCAGGAGAAACAGGTGCCATCTACTGAAGTGCAGAGAAGAAAGTGTTCCTAAAACCACAAACTCTGATCAGGAGGATTTCCCGACCCCTGCTTGTGAGCCAACAGAGACCATCTCATCGGAGCAAGCACCTGTTCATTCTCCTGTAAAGGAAACTGAGAATTCCAAAGCAGTTACTGAAGAGCCAAGGAAAACTTCACGTTTTGGCAGACTGATTAAACCCCCACAACGTTATACAATGTGAAAACAACAAAAAGAAATGTTTAAGTGTATCTTAAGGGATGTTAGCCCTGTAATGAAAAGAAAAGCAGTTGTTCAGGTTAAAACCATACTTTTTAATTTGTGAGTCATATTAGGATTTACTGTTTTTCTGTAACAATATAGTATGATATTCTACTTCTAAAGAAGGGAGATGTAATGTAGTAATGTGGTCTGCCACTAGGGGCGCTGTTAAGTGTTGTATGCAGATTAAGAAAGAGAGTAAAAACGGTTGTTGTTGACGTTACTGAAGACCTCGCTGACCTGCCTGTTTATTCCACTTGCTCTCCTTAAAAACACACTAAAATACATTACACCTACTGAACTATACAAAAATACAGAACAACTGAAAACACCGAAAAAACCATCATAGTGTGGGGCACATACGTTGGTTTCATATGCTCCACAGATATATTACTGTATGTTTATTGTGTGCTTCACGTCTCAGGGGAACAAAGGGACTGAGCCTCCTAGAGGTAACAGGAGGGTGTGAGATTTGGCCTTTTGTTTCAAAGAGATGGCCTTGAGAGATTTCCTGACCACCGGAGACTAGGGGGTGGATGGTGTTAAGATCGGGGGAAGTTACATTGTGACTGGGATTAAGTACCATGTGACTGTATGTTTGATTAAACACCATGTGACTGTAGGTTTGATGTCCTAGGTATAAAAGGACAGATGTGAGAAGATTCATCCTCTTTCTGCTTTTGAATGTTGGAGATGTGATTGTGAATAAAGCTGAACCTGAGGAATAAACTCAGTCTCGTCCTTCCACACATCTCCACACTGGTGACCTCACGATGAAGCATGAGCAGAAGTAATTCTCCCGAGCGGGACTCGTCAGAAGCCAGCCTGACGAATGCAGCCACGTTCCAGCTGCCGGACTTCTGGCAGAATAGTCCGCGCTCCTGGTTTAGCGCGGTCGAGGCGCAGTTCAACCTCAAAGGCTGGAGAACAGGGTGCTGCAAGACGGTATGCCCCCCCTAATCTGCGATGTCTCCAGGGGACGACCGCGTCCGGTGGTGCCAGCCGCGTGGCGCCGCCGCGTTTTTGACTCGATCCATTCTCTGGCGCACCCGGGAGTGCATGCGTCGGTCAAAATGGTAGGAGAGAAATTTGTATGGCCGAGCCTGTGCAAGCAAGTCAAGGAGTGGGCAGCAGCCTGCGTTGCTCGTCAGCGGGCCAAAATACACAAACACACGAGAGCTCCCTTGGAGCCTTTTCACATCCCGGCTAAGAGGTTCGATCATGTGCATGTCGACCTCGTAGGTCCCCTCCCGCCGTCACAGAGGTGCACACACCTTTTGACAATGGTGGACCGCACCACGCGTTGGCCGGAAGTGGTCCCACTGGCATCAACCACAGCCGAGGAGGTGGCGCACGCGTTTTTGACAGCATGGGTAGAGCGTTTTGGAGTTCCGTCGGACATTACGTCCGACAGAGGTCCTCAATTTGTTTCCGAGCTTTGGTCAGCGATGGCCCGCAGCCTGGGGGTAACGATCCACCACACTACTGCGTACAACCCGCAGGCTAATGGTTTATGCGAACGTTTCCACAGGTCATTGAAAGCAGCCCTCAGAGCGTCGCTTACGGATACAAATTGGGTGGACAGGCTACCATGGGTTTTATTGGGGTTGCGTTCTGCACCTAAAGAGGATTTAAAAGCCTACCCAGCTGAGTTAGTTTTTGCGCAGCCACTCCGGCTGCCTGGGGAGTTTCTCCTGGATAATCCTGCGCCAGAGTGCCCCCCTGCTAAGCGGTGGCAGAGCGACACGGGATCGAGCACGCTTCCTGGCCCAGTTCATCACAGCTTCCCGTGCATTTTTGTGCCTAAAGCTTTAAAAAATGCGGAGTTTGTTTTTGTCAGACATGACGCCCATCGCCCAAACTTGCGGCCGCCTTATGATGGACCATTCAGAGTGCTGGAAACAGGAGAGAAGCATTTTTTGCTAGATTTGGGGGGCAGAAAGGAAACGATTGGCATAAACAGGCTCAAACCCGCTTTTGTGATGGCTGACGAACCTGTGCAGTTGGCGAGGGCTCCCTGGCGCGGCAGACCCCCTCGAGAGCATTCTCCAGAACACCCACAGAGATTCACTAACAGTTCTAATCCACAGGCAGCAGCCCCACAGCAGGGGGACACTGCGGAGGCAGTAAAGCCGGCTTACAGAAAATACGGCAGAAGACTTGTACTGATAGGACTGATATGTAGTGATTTTATTATGACATGCATCTTTAGTTATGATTGTTCCATCTTAGACGTTTGGGTGGAGTTATGTGGGGCACATATGTTGGTTTCATATGCTCCACAGATATATTACTGTAAGTTTATTGTGTGCTTCACGTCTCAGGGGAACAAAGGGACTGAGCCTCCTAGAGGTAACAGGAGGGTGTGAGATTTGGCCTTCTGTTTCAAGGAGATGGCCTTGAGAGATTTCCTGACCACCGGAGACTAGGGGGTGGATGGTGTTAAGATCGGGGGAAGTTACATTGTGAATGGGATTAAGTACCATGTGACTGTATGTTTGATTAAACACCATGTGACTGTAGGTTTGATGTCCTGGGTATAAAAGGACAGATGTGAGAAGATTCATCCTCTTTTTCTGCTTTTGAATGTTGGAGATGTGATTGTGAATAAAGCTGAACCTGAGGAATAAACTCAGTCTCGTCCTTCCACACATCTCCACAATAGTTACATTTTTAACAGTATTCTTTTTAAAAGTTAAGTTATGACAAAAACATAAATCAGTTATAAGCAACTGTTTTAAATTTTTTATTGAAAATGTAAATATCTCCCCACAAATTATTAGACATTCTCATTTCACCTCTAATTACAGCTAGAATATGACTGTATATGCACAAGACACAAAGCAATTGAAATAAATAAAAAAAAAACAAGTTAAAACACTCAGCATTAAAAGAAGGGAGCGTCTATTCATAGTTTCAAGTTGACGTCACACAGCTGCGTTACTATATGGGCGGTGTTGTGTATGTAAATTGGCTGTATTACTAAGATGGCGGCTGGGGTGGACATGGGCTAGACCGGGGCGTCTAACTACCGGTTTCCGGTGGTGACGCCACTCGGGGTATAAAGGAAGTGGGCGGAAGAGGCTCTGCCTCTTTCCTCACAGGAGCCACCTGGCAAGCAGGCGAGTGCCGTAAGCCTCTTTATGTAGATAACTATCACTGTAATAAAGCTCCGTAAACTACATCAGTTGTGCATTTGCTTTTACCCAATTATGGACACAACATTTTGCGACAAGGTAAAAGCTGGAACGGATAAGTCTGTTGCTGAGTTTCGGTCGTTTCTGGAGGCCCTGGGCAGACCGCCCGTGCCGTGGCCTTACTGGTTCTTTACTTTTACCAAGTACCTAGTGGCTTTGAACCTCAGCAAACATGAGAGGCTTCAGACGAGGGCTGCGTTAGTCCATAATTTGGGTACTGAGAGGCAGAGAGTATTAGAGAGCCTGGGGGGAGCTGATAGCTTCGATGGCATTGTGGAGTTGATGGCACGCCATTTTCGCGCTCCGGAGAGCGCCATGGTCCAGCACATCTAGTTTCGACAGCGCCGCCAGTGGTTGGGAGAACAAGTGATGAGGTTCATTGAAGATCTCCAAAGGCTGGTGAGGGAATGTGATTTCGGACACCTTGAAGATGAAATGATTCGGGACCAACTAGCAGAACATGTTCACTGTACAGCGGTCCAGTCCAGATTCTTGGGAGTATCCAGGAAGGTTGACATTGACCACAGCTATCGAGCTCGCCCAACAGTTCGACGCAGCAGAGACCATCGTGAGAGGCCTTCCTGAAGGGGCCTTTCTGGGTAAAGGTAAGTTTTGTGCTGAGGCACTATTTTGAAACCCTGGTGATGGTGATGTTGGAGAGGATATGTATGCCTCTGTTGTTAAAATACGGTCCACCCCAGGTACGGAACGTTGTTACAGTTGTGGGTCCCCTGTTCACCACTATAAGGCCAGTGTGAGCCCAGTGAAAGGAAAGCATTGTGGCAAGTGTGGTTTGTGGGACCACTTTGTCAGGGCGTGTGCTAACTTCGAATGTAGGAGCCATAGGCAGGAACCAGGTGCTGTGCAGAAGACTCCGACTATAGTACACACGGTCTCCCCGGAGACAACGGGAAGGATTGTGTGTGACATCATGCTTGATGGTGTCGTGGTTCCACTGTTGGTGGACACTGGAGCAGTTATCTCAGTGTTGAACCTGGCGACCGTGAACAATTTGTTTCCCCACCGACAAATAAAACAACAAGGAAGAGAATATTATGGCTCTGGATGGAACAGACTGGCAGTTTGGGGGTTTGTGGAAATGGAAGCCCGTTATAAGTCTGTTGTTGTGCCCCGAGCCCACATTCACGTCACCACTGGAGGGGTTAACATCATGGGGTGTTATCTCTCTTTGAAATCTCACCGGTTTCTGGTGGTGATGCCACTCGAGGTATAAAGGAAGTGGGCGGAAGAGGCTCTGCCTCTTTCCTCGCGGGAGCCACCTGGCAAGCAGGCGAGTGCCATAAGCCTCTTTATGTAAATAACTATCATTGTAATTAAGCTCCGTAAACTGTATCAGTTGTGCATTTGCTTTTACCCAATTTTGAACACAAAATACAGCCATGTTGGCAGGAAGCTGCCGAGGGAATTCTATTTCATTAAAGCTGAAAATTATATAAAACTGATTCAAAACTGATGTAACTTTATTTCCATATTCTGTATTGAAAGACCTTCAAAATGATATTTAAGTTGTACAAAGTGCACAAAAACTGACCAAGAAAAAGACAATTTTGGCTAGGTTGAAAACTTGCATTCGATCAGTCGGGAGTTGCATGTTCCACAAAAACATAGATATTGCTAGAAAGTACGATTTCTAAGCTTTCCAATGACACCAGGCACTCATAGAGCTTTTTTCCGGGACTTGCCGCTAGCAAACAAAGAGTCATGATCTATGACTTCTCGTGCATAATGACACGGTGCACATTAAGTACCACACTTTCAAGCCACAGGAAAATATGAAGATTCAAATTACTATTTAGCCCTCCTTGCCAGCTTCTTACCTGTGAACACAGCTGTGTTCACACAGGCGAGACAGAAAATGTCTCATGCTCAGCGACGCAGATGCTTCTAATCATTCTGGCTGATTAGGTCTCCGTACGGACCACACTTGGATCCTGCTCACTGTTATGTATGTAAATCGTGACCCAGTTATGAGACTGAGCGGTGAACTAGATAGGACTTTATTATAGACTCACATGTAATACAGAGGTGCTCCCGCTAGGCTGGGAGGTGGTCAGAGACCGCCAATCTTCTGCAAAGCCCTCTTATACTCCGGGTGACATCCCCGGAGACCCGTCAGGCGGGTCTTGTCCAGAGCATCTTCTTCTCTTCATGCCCGGAGGTGACCCACACCAAAACCCAGAAAACCTCCTTCGCTGATACAAACAGGCTACAAGAGGTTTGATGGGCATTCTGATTGAACTGAGGCTGCTAATGATGAAGGTGTAGAACCCGACCGGCAGCATTTCAAAAGTGTCTTTTTGCAAAAAATGCATCCACACCTAGCTGATCACATCTGCTAACATTTGGTTACATATTGCACTTGTGCATTTGGTGATGTGTTAACTTAGGAAAAGTGAAAGAAAAATCAATTCCTATTTGTGTGATTGTTGATACCGGGTGGGGGGTGGGGGGTAGATGTATGTCACATCTGGCTATATATTTGGAAGCCCACTTCGTTTGGATCGGTCCTCAGAGATCACCAGGAAAAGCCAAGGAGGAGAAGTGTGCTTTTATGTCAACCAAAGGTCCTGTAAAACTGTGACAGAGCAGGAAAGAAAATGCACTGTGGATTAACAACTACTGACAGTCTCACTTTGTCCCTTCTCCCTGCCTCATGAGTTCAACAGCTGTTTTATACGCTAGTGTACAGTCAGGTGAAAAAATTAGGACACCCTGTATCAGGCTGTCTGTTTTTTAAACATATTTGGACATATGGATACTTAATAACAACATTAAAAATACTGGGAGATTCATGTAATACACCTAAACAATTAAATGAATTAAAGACTTTTTCAAATTTTATGTAAAATGTAATTCTAAAAAAATAGTGAGGAATAAATTAGGACACCCCCATATTCATTCCCACTTAAAATTGCTAAAATAAATGTTAAAAAAGGCAAATGGTGAAATTTATTCATAAAGAATTGAATATTTAATGGGGTGTCCTAATTTTTTCATGACTGTATAGTCATCCACACATCAATGCGTCAGCTGATTGCTGATGTCACATAACCTTGACACACTTTGCCCAGAGGAACCAAAATTTATCCTTGGAGATTTTAACCACTGTAATTTGAATACTTCACTGAAAACATGAACAGGATGAGACTTGTGCTCCAACACAAAAAGCATCAGGATTGATCTTTGTTCTGGGTCTGTAACAGGGGCTTCTAAATCCCTGCCCATGCCTTCACTGGGAGCCTCCTATCATAATAGTGCGTACCTAATGCCAGTGTACACACCTTCCTTCAGACGTCTAGAGAGGAAAGAGAGGGCAGTGGAAACCTGGACAGAAGAGAGGATTTCTTCACTGTAGGCATGCTTGGACTGTATGAACTGGGAGTGTTTTCATGATGCCTGTGATGAAAGGCGTCACCAGTGGCCACGGTTACATGGGCAAAATTTCTTCAATCTGATTACAATTCAGATCAGAATTTTTTTTTTTTGTAACTTAGATTTTTATTCATTTTTCATTATATATATTGCATTCAGATCACAGTCTACATTTAAAAAAACAAAGGGGCTAGAGTAAGAAAGAAAAAAAAAGGGGGGGGGGACAAATGTTGGAGCATCAAGTTTTTAGCTTCCATCTCTTAATTCTTCTGGTTTTTCCAGTGTCTTTGGTTATTCTTTCAATTTCTGTCTCGTTGTTGCACTTTGTAGTGTGTCCATTTCCGCCATTTTTTTTTCATATTGTCCTTCTTGTATTCTTTGTCGATATGTTAGTTTTTCCATTAAACGTATATCCTCAACAATGTCTGTCCATTGCTCTTGGTCAGGAAGAACTTCTGATCGCCATTTTTTTGTGATTGTTTTTTTACATGCAATCAACAAGATTTTAACTAGATATCTGTCCTCAGCCTGTATTACATTGTCTCTTTTAAGATCACATAAGTACATCAGGTTACAGTTCATTGGTATATTATATCCTAATATCCTCTGTATTGTCACATGTATAGATTTCCAGAATGATGAGATTTTACTGCATTTCCAAAACATATGTGAGTGGTCTGCATTTTGAGCCCCACATCCCCTCCAGCATAAAGATTGGGTATTTGTATATTTTCTTTGAATCTGTGGTGTAATGAAAAAGCGAATCAGGTTTTTCCATCCAAATATCCCTCCATGTCCTTGAACTTGTTGATGTGTGTTGTGTTTTCCATATTTCCTGCCAGCTTTCTTCCGTTATGTTTAAATTGAGCTCTTTCTCCCATTTCTCCTTTATATAGTTACTTGAATGTTTGTTTGCCATAAGTTTCTGATATAGCTTTGAAATAATTCTGATTTTATTTCCTGTATATGAACTTAAAATGAATTGTATAATCTCGCTCACATCTGTTTGGAGGTTATGCCTAATCTTCTTCATATAATAGTCTCTCATCTGCAGATATCTGAAGAATTCCGATCTTTCTAGTTTAAATTTTCTTCTGATGTTTACAAAGCTCCCAAGATCTTTTTTTCCGATATTGCCCCATGCTGTGATTCCCTTGTTCACCAGATTTTTGTATCCCCTATCTTGCTTTGCCGGTTCAAACTGACTGTCAAATGCTACCCATTTCAGTCGTTTTATGTCTTCCTTTATATTATACTTTTGTACTATTTTGTACCACAGTTCCAAAGTAAATTTAGTGATTGGGTCTATTTGTTTGATTTGCTTATATGCATCTTTATCTCCTATTATGCTTTGTACTGGGAGTCCCTCAATTTCCTTTTCCATTTCTTTCCATTTTGCCTCATATCCTTCGTCGCACCAACATATGATATATCTTATTTGTGCTGAGTAGTAATATTCCTTTAGACTCGGTAGGCCCATGCCTCCTTTCTCTTTTGGTAACTGGAGAGTTTTATATTTCACTCTTGGCTTTTTACCTCCCCAAACAAATCTTGATATCATCCTGTCCCACTTTGAGAACTGGGCACCTGGAATCTCTGTTGGTAGAGCCTGGAAGAGGTAAAGTAATCTAGGTTGTATGCTGATTTTGACTGTCTCAATTTTTGAATTCAGATCCATATTTAAGATTGACCATCTATCAATATCTTTTTTTATTTCTTGTTCCAACCTATCATAGTTTGCTTTTTAGATTTTGCTTAGATCTTTAGGTATGTTCACTCCAAGGTATTTTATTTCTTTTTGTTTCCAGTTTAGTTTGATCTTATCAGTTATCTGGTTTAGAGGGTTATAGTGGAATGTCAGTATTTGTGTTTTTGTTATGTTTATCTTGTATCCTGGTAATTTTCCAAAATTTTCTATCAAGTTCATCATTTCCATTATTGATTCATCTGGTTGTTAAAGGTAAACTATAATATCGTCTGCAAATAGCCCAATCTTGTGTTCCGCTCCCTTTATTGTTACACCTTTTAATTTCTTATTTTGTCGTATCGCTTGAGCCAGTGGCTCTATGAACAGAGCAAACAAGGTGGGCGATAGGCAGCATCCCTGCCTAGTTGATCTTTGTATATTTACTTTGTCTGTTAAGCTACCGTTTATCTTGATTCTTGCCACAGGTTCTTGATATAGCGTCCTTATGCATTGTACTGATTTTTCATTAAATCCAAAGCGTTCCAGAACACTATATAGGAATTTCCAGTTAACCCTGTCAAATGCTTTTTCTGCGTCTAAACTCATTATTACTGCGCTTTTCTTTTCTTTATTTGATTAATTATATGTATTGTTCTCCTGATATTGTCATGTGTTTGGCGTCCCTCTATGAAACCAGTTTGATCATCTATCAATTCCGTCAAGAATGTCTTTATTCGTTTACATATAATTATTGTATATATTTTATAATCCACATTTAATAAAGAGATTGGTCTATAGTTTCCGCATTGTTCTTTATCTTTCCCTGGCTTTAAAATAACTGAAATAATGGCTTCGTTCCATGATGGAGGTATTTTGTTGTTGTTTAATGTCCAATTAAATGACTTTAGGAGCTGTGGCTTGAGTTCTTCTATAAACAGTTTATAAAACTCAGAAGGGTACCCATCACTACCTGGTGATTTACCGTTTTTAAGTGACTTAATCACATCTCTAATCTCTTGTGTTGTTATTTCTGCTGTTAGCTTTTCATTTTGTTGATTTCCTATTGTTGGCAAGTCCAATGTGCATAGAAATTTTTTAATATCTTTAGTATTTGTTTCTTCAGGTTGCGAGTATAGTTCTTGATAGAAATTATGGAATATTTCTTCGATGTTTTCTGGATTAACTGTGGTTTTATTTGTGATGGGGTCTTTAATCTTATATACATTATTCACTGTTTGTTGTTTTCTTAACCGTTTTGCCAGCAGTTTTGTGGCTTTTGGTCCCGTTTCATAATATTTTTGCTTTAGATATCTATTTTTCCTTTCAATTTCATCTATTTGTGCTTCTTTTGTCTTTATTTTTTCTTCCTTAATTTCTTGGTATATTTTTGGGTCATTTGTGCTTTGATGTTTACGTTCTAATTCCCTCAGTCTCTCACATCTTTGTTCATATGTTTCCAGTTTAGACTTATTTGATTTTCCTGTTTCAACAATTAATTTACCTCTTAACACGGCTTTTAGTGCATCCCATAGTATTGTTGGGTCCACTTCTTCATTGTCATTCTCTTGGATATACTCGTTTAAGTTTACTTTTATTCTTTCTTTCATTTTCTCATCATTTAACAGTCCTACATTAAGTTTCTATGTTGTTTGTCGTTTTCTATTGTTTAAATATACGTATTTCCATGTATATAGGATTATGATCTGATATTTCTGCCCCTCCAGTCCGACATTTTCTCACCCTGTGTCTGTCACCTTCATTCATAAGGAAGTAATCTATTCTAGAGTGTACTTTATGGACTGCTGAATAATGTGTATAGTCTTTTTCGAGTGGGTGTAGGTCCCTCCATATGTCTACCATACCCATTTCTGCCAGTGAGGTTCTTATGAACTTTGTTACATGTTTTTTTGTCTTCTTAACACTTGTTGTGTCAACTTCATGATCCATGACAGCATTTAAGTCTCCTCCACAAATTAGGACTCCTTCACTGTGTGTTGCTATGAGATCAAACAGATGTTGAAAAAAACCCTTGTCACTTTCTGGTGGGGCATAGATGTTCACTAATGTGATCTGCATACCATCTATTCTTCCCTTTATTATTACATATCTGCCTTCTTTATCCTGGATTTCTTGTTCACATTCAAATTGTATTTTATTTGAAATTAGTATCATAACCCCCCTTTTATTTCCTCCCTTAAATGAACTGTAGTAGGAGTTCTGATAGCCAAATCTCTTTAGTTTCACATGTTCTGTCTTGCTCAAATGTGTCTCTTGCATAAATATAATTTCGGCTTTTTCCTTCTTGAATTTTCTTATTATTCTTTCTTTTTTAACAGGTGAGTTCAGACCATTCACGTTTAGTGTCATTATCTTAAGATTTTTACCCATATTCATGTTTTTCCATTTTTTTAACTTGTGCTCCTAGCCCCTTTAACAACAAAAATAACACATATTTATATAAAAACACATTAAAAAATCTCGACCTCTGTACTTTGGGCCTTTCTTCTGCCCACTGGTCCCTGTTGGTGGGTGGAGGGAATGTCCTCACCGAGTGAGGGGCCCTCCCTAGACCTGTATTTACTATCCAAGTAATAGTCGTTAGTCTAGAAATGTCCAACAAAAATCACTTAAACCTCTCCTAGCCGTTTGTTTCTCTTTTACCTTGTCTTCTTGGCCTTCATTTCTTCTGTGCCTTTCTTAATCTTTGTTACAATCTAGGCTTTCAGTTGAAAGCCTTGCAGTTTTTCCTGGGCCCGCTGTGCCACGTCTCTCCCCCGTCTTCTGCTGCTCACTTGTCTCCACTCCGGATGTCGTGATGCGTTCAGTGTCGCCGCTGCTCCAGCCGCTTCCTCGGGTACGCTCACCACAAAGCCTCGCTCCATCATGTCCCGCGCTGCCTCTCTGGCCGTGTTGTAGGTCTTCACGCCGTCCTCCCAATGAATCCTCATCTTCGTTAGCGGCGTTTGGAATCTAATTTTTTTCTCTTTCAGCGTTTTTTTAATGTTGGCATACTTCTTTCTCTGCTGCACAATTTCTGTCGGGTAGTCATGATCAAAGAATATCTGTTTGTCGCCGATTCGTATCTTTTTTTTCCACACTTGTGTCAGGATTCTTTCCTTTACATCAGGGGTCACCAACGCGGTGCCCGCGGGCACCATGTCACCCGCAGGGACCACATGAGTCGCCCGCAGGCCTGTTCTAAAAATAGCACAACTCGCAAGTGAGCTGCGTCTAAGATGTAATTTTTTCTGCCGCTATTTTTTATTTTATATTTTTTAAAATCACACTTGCATTTATATAGATTTTAAAATGACAATGTCTTAAAAATAAAAAAAATGAAAATATGTTTATTATATGTAAAGGTAAGGTGAACTTTGACCTAGTTCAAAGGTCAGTATTGTGCGCATGACAAAACCTTCACGCTTGTGGAGCGTAAGCTAGCGGGCAGTTAAGATGGTGAGCGGAGTGCAGTTTCCAATTCAATTCAATTCAATTCAATTCAATTAAACTTTATTTATATAGCGCCATTTCACAACAACAGTCATCTCATAGCACTATCAACTGTAGGGGGGAACCCCCACAGTTGCAGAAAGACCCCAGCAATCAGGCGATCCCCTGTGAGCAAGCACTTGGTGACGGTGGAGAGGAAAAACTCCCTTTTAACAGGAAGAAACCTCCAGCAGAACCAGGCTCAGGGAGGGGCAGTCATCTGCTGCGACTGGCTGGGGGGTGAGGGGATAGAGAAGAAGAAAAGAACAGACATGTAGAGAGCAAAAAGCACGATAGGGACTCAATCTATGGGAGAGAACAAACAAATGTTAATGACCAGCAAAAAAAAAAAAATTTCATAGAGAGTGAGGAAAGGAGTGAGGCCCAGTGCATTACTGGAGGTCCCCCGGCTGACTAAACCTATTAGCAGCATAACTAAGGGAGGGTTCAGAAACACATGATCCCTCCCTAATTGTAGGCTATATCAAAAAGGTAGGTTTTAGCCCTATTCTTAAAAACAGAGATCGAGTCTGACTCCCGAATCCAGATTGGCAGCTGATTCCACAGGAGAGGAGCTTGATAACTGAAGGCTCTGCCTCCCATTGTACTTTTGGAGATTCTAGGTATTACAAGTAAACCTGCATTTTGGGAGCATAGTGCTCTGTTAGGATAATACGGTAGTATCAGATCTTTTAAATAAAAAGGAGCCTGATTGTTTAGAGCTTTGTAAGTAAGAAGAAGGATTTTAAACTTAATTCTAAACTCTATGGGAAGCCAATGAAGGGAGG
Source organism: Pholidichthys leucotaenia (assembly GCA_020510985.1). Lineage (NCBI taxonomy): Eukaryota > Metazoa > Chordata > Actinopteri > Cichliformes > Pholidichthyidae > Pholidichthys > Pholidichthys leucotaenia. The sequence continues at coordinate 302,441 of JAJAQF010000023.1, forward strand.
CCAGAACCGGAGAGATATGATCTCTCTTTCTAGTACCTGTTAAAACTCTTGCTGCAGCATTTTGGATCAGCTGAAGACTTTTTAAAGATGTTTTAGGACAGCCTGATAATAAAGAATTACAATAATCTAATCTCGAGCTAACAAAAGCGTGGATCAGCTTCTCAGCATCACTCTGAGACAAGATGCTCCTAATCTTGGCAATATTACGCAAATGATAGAAGGCAGTCTTAGAAACAAATTTAATATGTGAATTGAAGGACAAATCCTGATCAAAAATAACTCCAAGGTTCCTCACAGAGCTATTAAGAGAAAGAGTAACTGCATCCAAACTGAAAGTTTGATTTGGAAAGGAATTTCTAAGGTTTTTTGGACCAACAAGAATGACTTCAGTCTTATCTGAATTTAATAGCAGGAAATTACAAGTCATCCAAGCTTTGATTTCCTTAAGACAGGCTTCTAACTTGGCTAATTGATTACTATCATCTGGCTTCATTGACAGGTATAATTGTGTGTCATCTGCATAACAATGAAAATGTATACAGTGCTTTCTAATAATGTTGCCTAACGGAAGCATATATAAACTAAAAAGAGTAGGGCCTAGCACAGATCCCTGTGGAACTCCATGACTAAGCTTTGAGTTGAAAGAAAACTCATTATTTACATGAACAAAATGGAACCTATCAGATAAATAAGATCTAAACCACTGCAATGAAGTTCCATTAAGTCCAACATAGTGTTCTAATCTATCAAGTAGAATATTATGATCGATAGAATCAAAAGCTGCACTAAGGTCTAAAAGGACAAGTACAGAAACTAGTCCATTATCAGATGCAATGAGGAGGTCGTTAGTGACCTTCGCTAAGGCTGTTTCAGTACTATGATGGATTCTAAACCCGGATTGAAACTCTTCAAGTAAACCATTTCCCTGCAGGTGGTCAAATAATTGCGTAGCAACAACTCTTTCTAAGATTTTTGAAATGAAAGGGAGATTAGAGATTGGTTGATAGCTAGCTAAAACTCCTGAATCGAGCGTTGGCTTTTTGAGTAAGGGTTTAATTACAGCAATTTTAAAAGCCTGCAGTATATGACCTAGAGTTAAAGAAGAATTAATTATTTGAAGAATTCGGCTACCAATAAATGGGAAGACTATTTTAAATAACCTGGAAGGAATAAGGTCTAAAAGACAAGTTGAAGGCTTGGATGAGATGATTTTATCTAACTCTAAAAGGTCAGTTGGAGTAAACTTATCCAAACAGATATCACTTGAAGGAGTTGTAGTAGTTGTTGTACTTAAGTTTACGGTGAGAAGAATCTGACTGTTATCTCTAATAGATAAAATTTTATGATTGAAAATGTTCAAAAAGTCCTGACTAAAAAAGCTCTAGGGGGATGTGAGGATTGACAGAGTGCTGACTCTGGCAGCCTGGCTACAGTGTTGAAAAGAAACCTGGGATTATTCTTATTTTCATCTATTACTGAGCCCTGGCATTCCGTTGTGTGCACATGCAGTCTACTTTTGAGAATTTTCTGGAGAATATCCTGGATAGTTTTTGTCATTCTGGATATGTTGACAGCTTTAACCCCTTGCACTCCGGTCAATTTCCCTAAAAACGCCAAAAAATAACATGCCCAAAGTAAATCGAAAGCTGTTCTTCAACCCTTTGCAGCATCTTCATGGGGTTGGTCTCATTTAAAAGAAAACACTTGGAATTTTTTGGCAAAACAGTCATAATCTCTCTAAGTGCTCCGGCCACTGAGTTACAGTCATCTAAACACACTGAACTTGAAGAAAATAAATTTTGCCTGGGTGTTTTTTTGGATACAAATGCTTGCAAATAACACACAGCTTCAAATCCGGGCTGGAAAATGCAAAAGAAATGTAGAACCAAGTGTTATCCAGCTGAGGTCAAAATTTTGTAACAATACCACAAAAAATGAATATATTACACAGCTTTTTCCTCAGGTAGTTCCCAGGCATTTTTGAACGTCTAACTTTTGACTGATTCAATATAGAAGCTTCATCTTGGGCTCTAATGAAAGGTGACACTCAGGGCTGTGTGTGTGTGTGTGTGTGGGGGGGGGGGGGTTGTCCCCCCCCTCGCTACAGAGGACGGACATCGGCCATCGCTACATGACGGAATAGTCATGTGGCGACCGCGGCGCAGTCACCGCGGCTCCCCCCCCCCTTGCTACAGAAGAGTAGCGGGTGGGTGTGGGGGTGTTCACGATCCGGACGCGGTGCACGACCCGTGTACCGCGGCGCACGAACTTCGGACACCGCACAGTTGTAATTTACCAATCGGTCAAAAGTCATTTTTGATTACAATTTTCAGGGATAAAGAATAATTTAGCTTATAACACCTTACCTCTTCACAGCAGCAATGTCCTGACGAACTTTTCTTCCTGATTGTCAGACGAACGCGACGCTGGTCCCTTGTTACGGACTCGTGGTTCTGGTCTCGGCGACCCGGTCCAAAAATAATTCCATTATTGCGGTTTTGCGCTTCCATGATTGTGGTTTTGGCGAATGATTTATGACCTTCGTCGTCGGCCTCTGTCGGTCTATGATGACCATGGAAGAGAATCCTAAACATCTATTCTGCTCGAATAAAAAAAAAAAAAAAAAAAAAAGCACCGCCTGTGACTGAAGAGGCCGATGCGCGAATGGCAGTCCCTGTCACACAGGTAGCACTTGTGGATGGTCTCCGTGCTGCTGGGTCTGTGACGGTTCTTCCTGCGGGTCCTTTTTTTCATCTGCTGCAGCAGTCTGTCTTCACCCAGCCTTACAAAAAACAGCTCGCAAACTTCTCTGCTTCAATTGGCTCGCTGCATTCACAGTGTTGGTAGGCGGGTCCTTCTTGCTAGGTTTTCAGTCATTGGTTCTTCAAGGTTTCAGAAACCCAATTCAAGGCTCTTATTAGTCGAATGAGAGGTCAATCAGATGAACTAATCTGTTCGCGGCTGTGTCTGCAGTGGAAGAACGGAAATGCAGCTTTTATTTTCAGTGAGCGCTTGAACGCAGCGCCCTCGTGCGCTCTGGGACGCAGAGACGTGCCCGTCCACGGTACACCAGAGTGCAAGAGGTTAATAAACCTGCAGGTGAAGACAGCAAGCATATTTATCCACTCCCATGTTCATAACAGTTATGACAAATTTGAAAAATTACCAACTTAAAGTACACTGTATCTGTATGGAAAAGCACATGATCAAAACACTAGTAATCATGATTAACTCAACATTCCAAAACATTAACCATGATTAAAAATTTTCATCTTCAAACACCACTAATAATTATGTAACAAGGCACAACAGTTCTTTGTTTAAATGTTTATTTTCCCTTCAGAAGGGCCACTCAGCCAGACAAAGAAAATGGGCTGTTGCCCGGGCAACAAAAGCCTGAATGTGTGCACTTCCTTGTTAAGAAAGATTGAAAAACAATGCTACCGGGGAGCCGTTACTCTTCCACACAGTGGGCTATTAGCTGCTTTTCTTATTAAACATCATAAAGAGGAGAAAATGTAAAGCTCCCTGATTGGCTGAGCTGCCCTCAATTAAAGTCAATTTTCTTCTATTCTGGCAGAGGAAAAACTTATCAATGTTTTTTGTTATTCATATCATTTATATATTAGAAAATACATGTAGATCATTGATATTTGATTTGACTTGTAACTTCATCAGGTACTGAGCTGCAGGAATTTTGAGTTTTTTGGTCATCTTCAATATTTTATCCAGTTTAATGTCAGTGTAATGAAACAGTTTTACAGATACTGACCTCAGAAACTCCAACACAACTCTGTTTTATTTGGCGTCCCCAAACAAATGTAGCCACGCCATGCCACTGTTCACGCCATGATGGTGCAGTGACTACACCTGTGTGTCTTTGTGGGGGGTGAGTTCACACCTGAAAACTGACTGACCACAGTCACACAGAAGCCAACCGAGGCACAGCTGAGCAGCTGGAATTTTAGGTTCTCCAATTTATTTTATTTCTCCATAGAACAAGTGAACTATAGGCAACTATTTATTCAGACAGATGTTTATTGAGAAAGAAACATCCTTACAATTTCAAGTTTTTTCAAGAACTTTGTGTAAAATTCAATCACTTTTAAAACCCTTAAAATACAATATTAAAATTCATGCATTTTTAAGGATTTCCAGCAACCAAGGAAACCCTGGTTGTGATCTGGCACTATGCAAATGAAGCTGATTTGAAAATAAATGAAGTGAAGTGAGTTGATTGAGCAACAACAACAGAGAAGGAAAAGTCAGACATACAATCAAAACATGGAGCATCTCTGCTTTCTAAATGCAATGCTGGTTCAGACATTTAAGGGATCTGAATCCAGTACAGCCTGATCTCAGGGCAGAGGCTGCATGAAATGAAAATTGTCCTTCATTGACAGATATTTTTCAGCAATGACAGAAAAATTTGAAAGCTGTCATTTGACAGATTACACTGAAGGTGATCTAATTAAAATGAGATAACAGACCATAACAGAAATTTACAACCATGTCTGTCAAAATGACAGAAAGTCTAGCACAACCTGTGTCTCAGGGTTTCTCAACTTGAACCTGTACGTAACCACAGGAGGAGCTTCCTGTCTCACAAGAGATCAAAGTCTATGTGAAAGGTGTCTCACTTTTAACTCTACTGTGGATCATTCCCTGTGATTTTAAGAGATTCACTCCAGTAAAAGCCTTTCCACATTAAGCACATAGGTTTATTTAACTTTTCTGTGGGGAGTTGATGTTGTCCAAGTTAATGGTCTTCATAAAGGCCTTCCAACATTGAACACACACAAATGGATTACACCTTCACTGTGGATGAGTTCATGTTTTCTTAAAAGTGCTCGTCCGAGTAAAGGCTTTTTCACACTGTTGACAAACAAAATGTTAAACTCCAGTGTGGATGAGTTCATGTCTTCTTAAGGTACTCATCTGAGTAAAGGCCTTTCCACACTGACCACACACAAACTGCTTAACTCCAGTGTGGATGAGTTCATGTTTCCTTAAGTTTCCACTTTCCGTAAAAGCCTTTCCACACTGACCACACACAAACTGATTAACTCCAGTGTGGATGAGTTCATGTGTTCTTAAGTAATTAATCCGAGTAAAGGCCTTTCCACACTGACCACACACAAACTGCTTAACTCCAGTGTGGATGAGTTCATGTGTTCTTAAGTGACTCATCTGAGTAAAGGCCTTTCCACACTGACCACACACAAACTGCTTAACTCCAGTGTGGATGAGTTGATGTTTCCTTAAGCTTCCACTTTCCGTAAAAGCCTTTCCACACTGACCACACACAAACTGCTTAACTCCAGTGTGGATGAGTTCATGTGTTCTTAAGTGACTAATCCGAGTAAAGGCCTTTCCACACTGACCACACACAAACTGCTTAACTCCAGTGTGGATGAGTTCATGTGTTCTTAAGTGACTCATCTGAGTAAAGGCCTTTCCACACTGACCACACACAAACTGCTTAACTCCAGTGTGGATGAGTTCATGTGTTCTTAAGTTACTCATGTAAGTAAAGGCCTTTCCACACTGACCACACACAAACTGCTTAACTCCAGTGTGGATCAGTTTATGTCCTTTTAAGCTGCCCAACCGTGTGAAACCTCTCCCACATTCTTCACAAAAGTATTGTTTATGCCTAGTGTGGCGTTTTCTCTGTATTCTTTTTCTACTCTTGTCACTGTGTGATTTTGCTTCGTTTGCTGCAGTTGGAGGATCTTCATCTTCCTGAAGCTGCTGAGGTTTCACTCTATTTTTCCTTTCATGTTCCTGTAGCAACAAGGACAAAAAAAACAGCCTGTGAACATACAGTGCTGTGAAAAAGTATTTCAAAAAAGTATTCCACACATTCATTGATGTGGAAACCTACTTGTCTATCAACTACACACAATACCCAATAATGACAATGTGAAAAAAAGTTGGGTTTTTTTTAGATTTTTGTCAAAAACTAAGAACTCACATCTACATAAGTATTCACAGCCTTTGCTAACAAATTCGTTGATGCATTTTGGCAGCAATTACAGCCTCAAGTCTTTCTGAAAATGATGCCACAAGCATGGCACACCTCCAGTGGTGTGAAAAAGTGTTTGCCCCCTTCTTCATTTCTCATTTTTTTGTATGTTTGTCATCAAACAAATTTGAATATTAGACAATGATAACAAAAGTAAACACGAAATGCAGTTTTTAAATGAAGGTGTTTATTATTAAGGTTTTAAAAAAATCCACACTTACATGGCCCTGGGTGAAAAAGTGATTACCCCCCCCCCAAAAAAAATAAATAAATAAATAAATAAATAACTGTGGTTTATCACATCTTTGGAAAATTGAGTTCAATTTCTCTCGCCACATCAAGGCCTGATTACTGCTATACTTGTTCTCAATCAAGAAATCACTTAATAGGACCTGCCTGATAAAGTGAAGAAGACCGAAAGATCCTCAAAAGCTAGACACCATGCTGCAATCCAAATAAATTCAGCAACAAATGAGGAACAAAGTAACTGAGATCTATCAGTCTGGAAAAGGTTATAAAGCCATTTCTAAAGTTTTGGGACTCCAGCAAACCACAATGAGAGCCGTTATGCACAAATGGTGGAGTGGCTAGCCCAGCAAAATTACCCAACGAGTGAAGCGACGACTCATCCAAGAGGTCACAAAAGACCCCACAACAACATCCAAACAACTGCAGGCCTCACTTGACTCAGTTAAGGTCAGTGTTCATGACTCCACCATTCAATTCAATTCAACTTTATTTATATAGCGCCATTTCACAACAACAGTCATCTCATAGCACTATCAACTGTAGGGGGGAACCCCCACAGTTGCAGAAAGACCCCAGCAATCAGGCGATCCCCTGTGAGCAAGCACTTGGCGACGATGGAGAGGAAAAACTCCCTTTTAACAGGAAGAAACCTCCAGCAGAACCAGGCTCAGGGAGGGGCAGTCATCTGCTGCGACTGGCTGGGGGGTGAGGGGATAGAGAAGAAGAAAAGAACAGACATGTAGAGAGCAAACAGCACGATGGGGACTCAATCTATGGGAGAGAACAAACAGATGTTAATGACCAGAAAAAAAAAATATTTCATAGAGAGTGAGGAAAGGAGTGAGGCCCAGTGCATTACTGGAGGTCCCCCGGCTGACTAAACCTATTAGCAGCATTACTAAGGGAGGGTTCAGAAACACATGATCCCTCCCTAATTGTAGGCTGTATCAAAAAGGTAGGTTTTAGCCCTATTCTTAAAAACAGAGATTGAGTCTGACTCCCGAATCCAGATTGGCAGCTGATTCCACAGGAGAGGAGCTTGATAACTGAAGGCTCTGCCTCCCATTGTACTTTTGGAGATTCTCGGTATTACAAGTAATCCTGCATTTTGGGAGCGTAGTGCTCTGTTAGGATAATACGGTAGTATCAGATCTTTTAAATAAAAAGGAGCCTGATTGTTTAGAGCTTTGTAAGTAAGAAGAAGGATTTTAAACTTAATTCTAAACTCTATGGGAAGCCAATGAAGGGAGGTCAGAACCGGAGAGATATGATCTCTCTTTCTAGTACCTGTTAAAACTCTTGCTGCAGCATTTTGGATCAGCTGAAGACTTTTTAAAGATGTTTTAGGACAGCCTGATAATAAAGAATTACAATAATCTAATCTCGAGCTAACAAAAGCGTGGATCAGTTTCTCAGCATCACTCTGAGACAAGATGCTCCTAATCTTGGCAATATTACGCAAATGATAGAAGGCAGTCTTAGAAACAAATTTAATATGTGAATTGAAGGACAAATCCTGATCAAAAATAACTCCAAGGTTCCTCACAGAGCTATTAAGAGAAAGAGTAACCGCATCCAAACTGAAAGTTTGATTTGGAAAGGAATTTCTAAGGTTTTTTTGGACCAACAAGAATGACTTCAGTCTTATCTGAATTTAATAGCAGGAAATTACAAGTCATCCAAGCTTTGATTTCCTTAAGACAGGCTTCTAACTTGGCTAATTGATTACTATCATCTGGCTTCATTGACAGGTATAATTGTGTGTCATCTGCATAACAATGAAAATGTATACAGTGCTTTCTAATAATGTTGCCTAATGGAAGCATATATAAACTAAAAAGAGTAGGGCCTAGCACAGATCCCTGTGGAACTCCATGACTAAGCTTTGAGTTGAAAGAAAACTCATTATTTACATGAACAAACTGGAACCTATCAGATAAATAAGATCTAAACCATTGCAACGAAGTTCCATTAAGTCCAACATAGTGTTCTAATCTATCAAGTAGAATATTATGATCGATAGTATCAAAAGCTGCACTAAGGTCTAAAAGGACAAGTACAGAAACTAGTCCATTATCAGATGCAATGAGGAGGTCGTTAGTGACCTTCGCTAAGGCTGTTTCAGTACTATGATGGATTCTAAACCCAGATTGAAACTCTTCAAGTAAACCATTTCCCTGCAGGTGGTCAAATAATTGCGTAGCAACAACTCTTTCTAAGATTTTTGAAATGAAAGGGAGATTAGAGATTGGTCTATAGTTAGCTAAAGCTCCTGGATCTAGCGTTGGCTTTTTGAGTAAGGGTTTAATTACAGCCGTTTTAAAAGCCTGCGTTTTAAAAGCCTTTCTTATGCCTTTTAAAAGCCATAAGAAAGAGACTGGGCAAAAATGACCTGCATGGAAGAGTTCCAAGACACAAACCACTACTGAGCAAAAACAACAGAGGCTCATCTCAATTTTGCCAGAAAACGCTCGGTGGCGGAGTGATTAGCACTGCGGCAGCACAGCAACTCACCCTTGGCCGGGGGATCCTGGGTTCTATCCCAGCCCCAGACCAACAGTGATCTGTGTGGAGTTTGCATGTTCTTCCTGTGCCTGCATGGGTTTACTCCGGTATTTCTCCCGGTTTCCTCCCACACGCCAAAAAAAACATGCAAGTTGGGTTAATTGGCTTCAAACTGGCATCAACGGATTCTAAATTGTCCTTAGGTATGACTGTGAGAGTGAATGGTTGTCTGTCTCTCTGTGTTGGCCCTGCGATGGACTGGCGATCTGTCCAGAGTGTACCCTGCGTCTCGCCCAAAGATGCTGGGATAGGCTCCAGCCCACCCCCCCCCCCGCGACCCGAAAAGGATTAAGTGGAAGAAGATGGATGGATGGATGGACACCTTGATGATCCCCAAGACTTTTGGGAAAATACACTGTGGACTGATGAGACAAAAGTTCAACTTTTTGGAAGGTGTGTGTCCCATTGCATCCGGCGTAAAAGGAACACAGCATTTCAGAAAAGGAACATCATACCAACAGTAAAATATGGTGGTGGTAGTGTGATGGTCTGGGGCTGTTTTGCTGCTTCAGGACCTGGGAGACTTGCTGTGGTAAATGGACCTATGAATTCTGCTGTCTGCCAAAAAGTCCTGAAGGAGAATATCCAAAAATAGGCAATAAAATAATCCACACATTTATAAAAAAGTTTAAAATGTACAAGAAAAGTCAATTTTACAAGAGGAAATTACAAATTTGAGGAAAATGGTTGCAAATTTATATAACTTTACAGAGAAAGGCATACCTGCCAATTTTTCAAACCTGAAAAGCCTAGTAGCTAGCCGGGATGCAGGGGCCTATGCTAATGCTAATAATGCTAATGCTAATAATAATAATGCTAATATTTGCCATACAAATATTAGCATTAAATCTAGTTAAATGTAGCTAACACCCTCATATTTCTTCAATTTTCAAACCTGAAAAGCCTAGTAGCTAGCCGGGGTCCAGGGGCTGTAGGCCCCGGTAGGTCCAGGACAAAGTCCTGGTGGGGGGTTCAGGGGGGCGAAGCCCCCCGACGCCAAACAATTATTAGCATTAAATCAAGTTAGAATGTAGCTAACAACCTCATTTCTTCAACTTTCAAACCTGAAAAGCCTAGTAGCTAGCCGGGGTTCAGGGGCCGCAGTATCAAACAAATATTAACATTTGACATAGAAGTCACATATTAATTATATTAAAGGTAAAATATCTAAATCAATTGCAATACTACACAGAGCGAAATATTTGCTGAATCAACCCACATTATATACTTTGTATCATTCATTAATACTCCCATACATGACATATTGTACTGAAGTATGGGAAAATACATATAAAACAAACATATATCCAGTCTTTATGCTTCAGAAGAGAGCTATTAGAATAATAAACAAAGCTGCTTACAGGGAACCAACAAACCCAATTTTTCTTAAATTAAAAGCTCTCAAGTTGAAAGATCTGGTTGACTTTAAAACTGCAGTAATAATGTTTAAAGCTAAGAGTCTGTCACTGCCCGCAAATATCCAAAAGTTGTTCCAAATAAGGGAGAAACAATATCATTTCAGAGGAACATGTATGTTTCAAAAACCTTCAGTGAGAACTACCACCAAGCAACACTGTGTTTCAGTGCAAGGAGTCAGATTATGGAACGATTTTGGACCTGAATTAAAATCATGTACAACGCTTGGACAATTTAAACAAAAACTAAAGGAAGAAATACTCCAAACATATATACAAGATGACATGACTGGCGCCTAGCGGCTGCCCCGGCCTTGGATGCGCTCTGCAGAGCGTGCCCAAATGCCAAGTCACGTTTCGTTACCTTGTATTCATACATGTGTAATGACAATAAAGTTGAATCTCAATCTCTCTCAATCTCACATGTAAAATCACATAAGGATTGTCATATCCAGTCTGTGTTGAGTTGTTACTTAGTTTTTTTTGTCATGTTTTGTCTTAGCTTTGTTCTGAATTGTAATCGCTCTTGTTTTGTTTTTCTTTTGAATTCTTGGATGGAATATGGGTGGGCAATATAAGCTGCAGCTTCAGCCATCACCCATTTCAGATAACTTATTTTGAACTGTATAATCAGAGTTGTTCTTGTTTAATTTGACCTTGTTGGATTTTTTCGCCTTTGTTATATTATTCTGTTTCTTTATAATCTTTACTTTTAATCTATCCGAAATAAAGATTCATTCATTCATTAAATTTGCATTCAAAAGACTATCTTAACACTGCATAGAACTTCGAATAGGCCAGATGTGATGTATTATGAATACTAGAAAAGCACTCAGAGCGCAGACCTCCGCCAAGCGCCACAGTTCCCCCCATACAGTGTTTAACATCATAAATAAAATATTGAAAATGGCCCTATCTCGCAATGTTAAATTAAAAAAAAAAAAAAAAAAAGAATCCTTTTAAAAATTCCTGGATCCAGACGGTGATCCGGATCACCACCAAAATCTAATCATCTGTAGGATACCCCATTTCTGACAATCTGTGAAAATTTCATGAAAATCCGTCCATAACTTTTTGAGTTATCTTGCTAACAAAGAAACAGACAAACAGACAAACCAACGCTGATGATCACATAACCTCCTTGGCGGAGGTAACTAGAAGACTAGAAATATCAGCAGAGTATACTAGCACTGTTTAACACACGTGTGTAAATTACGGCAAAATCGCTCTGATATTTTATGTGTTTACATGATACACCAAGCATGACAAGGCTTGCAATTACACAGCACATGTTCTTCAAGTTTGCCGCTAGCGTCACTGGCACTGGCCTTGTGTTTTTTCGTTCTTTCACATCGCTGATTCCGCCATGTCCAATCAAAAAGTCTTGTCTACACAAAGTGCAATTTGCATAATTTTCACCCCTTCTTGAGCAAATAATAACTCCCGGAAATGCTTTGCTGTATTCCTCACGAAAAGACTGTAATTTTCGTTTGTGTTTCACACTCGTTAGTGATTTTTCTCCGGCAGACTCCATGATGAAAACGTATAATTCTTACCTGATTGCCTCACGATTGCACATGGAAAATTGGCTCAGACCTCTCGCACATGCGCAATACACCTACATGAAACAGTGCCAATTGCCTTTGTTCTAAATTTAGATACGATTCCGAGCGACAGCATGTTTGGAATTGCTTTCGTGTTTTCCGTGTTTTTTTTACGATTTAAAATTTTTGACTGAATTTTTTAGTGAAAAACCGTAATTTTGAATAATAAAACCGGAACCCGGAACGGGGTCTTAAAAACCGGAACCATTACGGCAAAACCGGAGTAGTTGGCAGGTATGGAAAGGTAGAAAACTAAAAGAAATTGTTATAAATTTTTGAGAAAAACCTCCAACATTCAAGACTGAAGTCATTATTCATTAGTCATTTCGTTCCAAGATGGCGCCCACAGTGGCCGCCATGGTGTTTCGCTGCGCCTTTCTTTGTATGTTTCTGTTCGTCGATTGTGTTTCTGCCTGCTCTTACACCCGTGAAGAGCTACTAAATATCAGGACATTCAATCCCACGGACCTACTCCCAGTTTTTTTGGCTCCTGCCGCCGATCTGGTTCACTTTTTAGCCCAAAAAGTGAGACGGCGAAAGAGAGGAAGGCGAGCGGGCGCTCTCGTGCGGCTTCGCAGGAGAGGCACGCGCACTGCTTTGCCTGGCATATTTCTCTCCAATGTCAATTCTCTCTTAACAAGGTAGATGAACTGAGACTGCTGATGCAATTTAAGGACCTCTCTACCTCGTCTGCCCTCTGTTTTACTGAGACCTGGCTTAAGGAAGTGACTCCGGACAGCGCGGGCCTCCTCGAGGGATTTCAGCTGTTTCGTGCTGATCGAGACACAGAGCTCTCCGGTAAGACCACAGGAGGAGGAGTCTGCTTTTACATCAACAGCAGCTGGTGCTCTGATGTAACGGTGATTTCCAAATACTGTTCTCCCGCTCTGGAATATTTATTCATTAACTGCAAGCCTTTTTATTCCCCGCGGGAGTTCACTTCATTCATCCTGGCCGCTCTTTACGTCCCGCCCGACGCGGACGCGCGCGAGGCTCAGCGCGCGCTCGCAGATCACATTCAACAAACGGAGCGGACTTTCCCGGACTCTCTGGTTATTGTGGTTGGCGACTTTAACCAGAAAAACCTGTGCCACGATCTCCCCCAATACAAACAGTTTATTAAATGCCCCACCAGAGGAAAGAACACGCTGGATCACTGTTACACTACAGTGTAACACAGTACTACAGTGTACACTACGCGTATCGCGCTGTTCCCCGTGCTGCGCTCGGACTATCTGATCACGTGATGGTCCACCTCATTCCCACATACAGACAGAGACTGAAGCTCACTAAACCTGTTGTGAGCACTACGAGAAAATTGACCAGTGAAACTGGGGAGAAGCTGAGCACATGCATGGAAATAACTGACTGGGGAATGTTTAAAGGAGCCACACATGATCTGGATGAGTACACGGACACTGTGAACTCATATATCCACTTTTGTGAGGAGAGCATTCTTCCATCGCGCACCAGGGTGAGGTACTCAAATGACAAGCCCTGGTTCACTGCTAAACTCAGACAGATCAGGAAGGAGAAGGAAGCAGCGTTGAAAAGTGGAGACAGGGACTGCTACAGGGAGGTCAAATATCGGTTTAGCAGAGAGCTGAGGAGAGCTAAATTTGTGTATTCTGAGAGACTCCAGCAGCAGTTCACTGCTAACGACTCTGCTTCTGTGTGGAGAGGACTGAGGCAAATCACCAACTATCGACCTAAGGCTCCTAAAGGTCAGGATGACAAAGCCCTTTGTCAAAGACTGTCCCAACATTATGCCCGTTTTGACACCTCGTCAGCTGTGTCCATCTCCCCCCCCTAACCCCAGTGCCACTGCCTTCACGGTCCCCACTTCATCAAAGGCGCCCCCCTCCCCCCCTGCCCTTGTCATCAGTGAGCAGGACGTGCACAGACAGTTCTCCAGACTTAACCTGCGCAAGGCCCCCGGTCCGGACGGCGTGTCTTCCTCCACCCTGAGACACTGTGCGGATGAGCTGACTCTTGTCTTCACAGACATTTTTAACACCTCCCTGAAGTTATGCCACGTGCCGACCTGCCTCAAAACCTCCACCATCATCCCTGTCCCCAAGAAGTCACGGATCACTGGACTTAACGACTACAGACCTGTAGCGCTCACCTCTGTAGTCATGAAGTCCTTTGAGTGCCTGGTCCTGCCCCACCTCAAGTCCATCACCACTCCCCTCCTGGACCCGCTGCAGTTTGCCTACCGAGCCAACAGGTCTGTGGACGACGCAGTCAACCTGGCCCTCCACACCATCCTGCAGCACCTGGACTCCCCGGGAACCTACGCCAGGATCAAGTTTGTGGACTTCAGCTCTGCATTCAACACAATCCGCCCCGCTCTGCTCCGGGACAAGCTGTCCCTGCTCAACATGCCTGACTCCCTCTGCAGGTGGATCACCGACTTCCTGACGGACCGGAGGCAGCATGTGCGGCTGGGAAAGACTGTCTCTGACTCTGTTAGCATCAGCACCGGATCACCCCAGGGCTGTGTACTTTCCCCCCTACTCTTCTCCCTTTATACCAACTCCTGCACCTCCAGCCACCAGTCTGTCAAGCTGATCAAGTTTGCGGACGACACCACCCTCATCGGGCTCATCTCCAACGGCGACGAGTCCGTCTACAGGAAAGAGGTGGCCCAGCTGGCGTCCTGGTGCAACAACAACAACCTGCAGCTGAACGTTCTGAAGACAGTGGAGATGATCGTGGACTTCAGGAAAGTCACAACCCCTCTGCCCCCCCTCACCCTCACAGGCTCTCCCATCACCATTGCAGATTCCTTCTGCTTCCTGGGCACCACCATCACCTGGAACCTCAAGTGGGAGCCGACCATCAGCTCCCTCAACAAAAAGGCCCAGCAGAGGATGTTCTTCCTGCGGCAGCTGAGGAAGCTCAAGCTACCCACCAAGATGTTGGTGCAGTTCTACACGGCCATCATCGAGTCCATCCTCACCACCTCCATAACCGTGTGGTAAGCAGGAGCCACTGCCAGGGACAGACTAAGGCTGCAGCGCGTCGTGTGCGCTGCTGAGAAGGTGATCGGCTGCAAGCTCCCATCCCTCCAGGATCTGTACATCTCCAGGACCCGGAGGCGTGCAGGCCGGATCATAGCCGATCCTTCACACCCTGGTCATGTACTGTTTGCCCCCCTCCCCTCAGGTAGAAGGCTTCGGTCCATTAAGACTAAAACCTCCCGGCACATGAACAGCTTCTTCCCCTCTGCCATCAGACTGCTGAACATTAAGTGACTTATTAGACTCTCGTGCACTATGTACAGCAGCTCAACCAGACTCATGTCAATCATCACTGTTTTCTTTTTGCATTACTGACTGCACTAATGGGTACTCCACAATATCTGCTGCTCGCTAATATATTTAAAAATTGCTTTGTCTAGTATTACTCATTCATATTCTACATTTTATTGCATGTATAGTTTTTTATTTCTATCTTTTATTTTTATCATGTTTAATGTTGCAGCATTGCACCGAGACAAATTCCTAGTTTGTGTACTACATGAACAATGGCAATAAATCTGATTCTGATTACTCGAGTTTTTAAGTGGCTGCTCTTTGTACCCTTAACTCAAGTAGAAATTTTTGGTTGTCTACTTTTAATTATTAATTTCAAAGCACTGCTTTTACATAAGTAGAATTTCTGGTGACTATACCCACCTCTGATCATATAATTTAAGTATGCATGAATAAATTACTGTTTTTTCCCTTCCCTTTCCTACTCGTTGTCAATGGTAAAAAGAAACACTAGAATAAAAATACAAAAAATACGCATATTTTTGTCATTTATGTAAACCATGACAAAAAATCCTGCAAGACAAAACAGGACACTTGACATTTTCTAACCTGTTTCTATACCACCATAGACAGAGAGAGAACCTGAAGTAGACAGAGCTCCGAGAGGGAAAGATGAGACAGAAGAGAGGAGCCAAGGAGAGGAAAGTGTTCAGGCAGACGGTCCAGGAGAGGTGAGAGGAGAGGAAGGAGAGAAGGACAGAACCACTAAAAAGTCTAAACACAGGACGTCTGGGTGGGACCCCAACTGGCCCAATATTCCAGTATTCAAGCCTCGGTTGTACAATACTTCAAATGGTAAGTTCCATATGCAAAGTTACTGTGAAAATTTTTAAAAAGAAATAAATTGTATAAAATTAATATATTCCGGGAACAATTGTGTCATATGTTTACTGCCCCCCCCCTGAAAAATATGTTGCGACCACGCCAAGGTCGTTCAGCCAGAGGAGACACTGCAGCATCATGGTTTATTGAATCTTTCAGGTCAGTTTTCGAGATTTTTTTCCCTTCTCTCTTCTACCTTATAGTTTATTGACAAGGTTCATAATTATTGAGCAATATAACCAACAGTGCAGTATCATATCACTGCAGTGTGTAGTAAACAAGTATAACAGAACAGGCCTATTGTGATTTCACAAACAAAACTAGAAAGGCACTCAGAGAGTGCATACCTCCGCCAAGGCTCCTTCTGTCCCTCACTGATCACCTCCAAAATGTAATGGGTTCATGTGTAGGAAACAAGCCAGTTCTGGTGAAAAGTGCATCAGAGTCTATCCAGCAGTTTTGGAAGATTCGTGCTCACACACTGTGAGAAGATAAGAGCCTGGGCTATCACAATCTGAGCATGGGGGGGGGGGGGGGGGAATTGCGCCATGCTCCTTCTCTATGCCTTTTTTTTGGATATTTGTACCCTGCCTCTTGCCCAAAAGATGCTGGGATCGGCTCCAACCCCCCCTTGTATTTTTGAGTTCTTATTCCAGTTATTTTATCTTTTGTTGATATTAACATATTCTGTTTGGATTTTTTGTTCCCTTCAATAAATATCACAACTACAGTTCAGCATGTGGGTCTTCGTTCCTGCCTCAAGGGGCAATTCATGACAGAAGGCTCCAACCAGTTGAAGATCCAGCTGCTGTAGGTTGTTGTATTTCTTTTTTTTTTCCCTCACTCACCTGTTTGTGGAGTCATCATGTCCTCAGTACACTGACGTCCACCAAGCAATGTGAGATCGGCAGAAAGGAACCCGAGTGTCGAGGAGCAGTGGGCTGCCGAGTTCATCCAGGGATTTGTGGATGAAGCTCTCACCTCCCACAGCCCAAAGAAGATCTGGGAGAGTGTGAATTCGGTGACCGTTATTGTCAAGGTGAACCCAGGGTTTTCCCAGTTCGCCGAGTTGTTGGCCACGTTCTCCATCCTCCAACAGTCTTTCCCCGGGCTGACGTGGGGGCCGCCTCCAGTGAGCCCGAAGCCGAAAGAGAAGCGCGCTCTATGACAGACGCCCTGCTCCACCTCCAGTTTGCCCAATCCTGCTCCATCGGCTCCAAGATACCGCCACCAAGCTCCAGACCGCCGGAGGAATACCCCCACCTCTCAGGGAGCAGTTTCCCCTTTGCCAAGGTTGAAAACTCCCACAGCAGTCCCAGTTTTTCTTCTCCAGCTGTCCCATTAGCCTTTTACTCTGCTGCTGCTTCTTCTCCTTCCTCTTTGGTGATTCCTTCCACTGCTGAGGGTCCGGCCGTTTCTTCTGCAGCTCCGTGTCCACAGGGGTGGCTCCTCCACGATCCTCTGAGAGGCCCATGACCACCGTAGCCACGGAGAGGGATGACTTTAGACCAGCTGCAACAGAAAACATCATGCCCCAGGAACACAGGCAGGTGTTTTTTCATTCTCCATCATTGACTCATGAATTATCTTGCCTGGTTCCGGTGGTGAGGCTCAGCCCGTGAGTCCTCACCGCCTGCTGCAGCTATAAACCTTTCACCTACTCTCTCCGTGTCTCCTCCATTGCCCCGTGTCTGCTGGCACCAGGACTGAGCTGCCGGATGTTGAAGGGGCCTGCAGCCCCGGTGGATCTGGTACCAGTCCCATAGCCATGGTCCAGATGGAGGGTGATCTGGAGCCTGCGCCAACGACTGAGAATCACCAAGCTTCAGCTGAGAAGGATCCAGCACCAGCAGGGAGCCCACCTCCTGTCGCCTAGCAGGGCGAGCCACCCACATGGATCACTTCACTGGGGGGTCCCGGGACTGCATCGACCACCATGCCTGCTGCTGGGGCTGCCGCAGTAGAGTCAGAGCTGGACCTCCAGAGGGACGGGCCCGAGACATCGCTGCTTGGATTGGTGGGAGTCCTGGACAGTGGTGGAGCTTGAGCTTAGGCAAGTGATCTCCTTTGTTTTCGTTTTCTCTATGTTGGAGAGATCTTATCTGGCTCTTGGCGGGGAGAGCCAAGTGCAGTCGTGAGCTGCCCCCGTGCTCACCTTGTGGGCTCCACTGCCACCGGTGACCCTGACCCTGCGTCTCTGTCCCTCTTATCTCAGCCTTTCCCCAGGGCCACCGAGACTCATCCAACTTTGCCTGAGGTCTCCGTGCATTCGGGCTCACCGCCTGAGGTCTTCATGGGTACAGCTCATCCTACAGAGGTCATTGCAGGTGCTCCGTCCCAGCCGGGGGCATCTGTGGGTACTGCTCCCCCTCCAGACGAGGTCTTCGTGGGTGCTCTGTTGAAGGCCAGGGCCTCAGAGGGTGCTGCTTCCAGCTAGTTGAGGTCATCACGTGTGCTCCATCCCAGCCCGGGACCTCCGTGGGTGAAGCTCCTCCTCAATCCAGGTCTCCATGGGTGTTGTGCTCCAGTCAGGGGCTGTCGTGGGTGGTGCACCCAAGCCTTAAACCAACGTGGGTGCTGTGCTCCAGCTTGGGTCCGCCGTGAGCATTACGCCGTGGCCCAGCCCAGAGCCACCGCGGGTGCCGCCGTGGGCCAGCCCGGAGCTACCACAGGTGCCGCCTTGCTCTAGCCAGGAGCCACCGCAGGTGCTGCGATGTCCCAATCTGGGACCATTGAGGGTGCTTTTGGCCAGTCCGAGGGCATCGTGGTCCCCTCTCCTCTGCCCGGAGCCGTCGTGATCCCCCCTCCTCTGCCCGAGGCCTCTGTTCCTCTTCCTCCGCCTGACATCGTTGTGAGTTACTCTGCTCCTCCCTCATCTTCGTTGCTGGTTGTCCCTGTTGGGAAGCCACCCCCTGAACCACCTTTCCTGTTCAGGTGGTTTACGAACTCTGGTAGACCACCTGACAGACTGTGCCGTTTGGGTTGGTGGCCCACATTCTCCAGGAGGCCACCTGACTCTTACCATTATGCCGTCTGCCAGGAGTGGGACTTTAGCCAGCCTCCTGAACTGTCTAGCTCTCTGGTCAAGGGGGTCTAATGTCCTGGTTCTGCATGGGTGTGGATCCTGAGCAGGATTTTTGTTTTTGTTTCCTCTTAGTCTGGATTTTGCTGGGGTGCGAGTTCTGAGAGTTTTTCTTATTTTCTGATTTGTTTTGGTCCCTCCGTGCCTCTCCAGGGCTGCTCCTGTCAGCGGCACTTCTGGGTTTTTTGCTTGTGGGCGGTGCTCCTGTCAGCTGTCAGTCCCGTCTTCTCTTGTTACTCCCAGCTGATCTCTATTGTTAGGGAAATTATCTGAAAATTTAGCAGGGGGTGTGGGGGACGTAGTCCCTCAGCGGGGTCCGGGACAGAGCCCCGGTGGGGGGGCAAGGGGGGCGAAGCCCCCCGAAGCTCCTGGGTTTTTATGATTTTTAAGTACCAGAACTGTGCTTAAATGACATAAAACAAACAGCTGAATGTCACTTATTACTATATAATATTGACTTATGTTCCAAGAAGACAGCATTCCTAAAATATTCCAACAAGCATTATCCATCATGTGTGGCGTTAAAAATATTTTTTAAATAAAGTTCAAAACATCTTTAGCAGGCCAGATGAAGAAAAGTGAAAAGTGAACTTCTGTGGCAGATATAAGGCATTTGATCGCCTCTAATGCGTTTGATCGTGTTAATCACAGGATATTGTTAAGGAAAATGATTGGCAGGGGGGTTCCCAAGTACTTAGTACGTATCCTGATTTACTGGTACGCACATCAGAAGATGCTGGTGAAATGGGGGAAGAGTCATTCATCCCCATTTGGTGTGAGCAGTGGTGTTAGACAGGGCAGTATACTGTCCCCTATTCTATTTAATCTTTATATGGATGAGTTGTCAAAACAACTGAATGCCTGTAAAACTGGGTGTTTAATAGGGAATAAGTTAGTGAATCATTTTATGTATACTGATGATCTAGTTATTCTCAGTCCAAGTAGTGCTGGTCTTCAGGAGTTATTAAGAGTGTGTACTGCTTATGTAGAGGAAAATGACAAAATATAATACAAATAAGAGTTGTGTGCTGATTTGCCGCACTAAAGAAGATTTGTTAATGAAATTCCCTGTCTTTGAATTGGCAGGCAGGGAATTAATTGTCAGGGATAAAATTAAATATCTGGGACATTTTATTAATGATAGAATGACTGATGATGATGATATTTTCAGACAACGCTGCAAAATCTACATGCAAGCAAATATTCTTGCACGCAGGTTTGGTTTTTGTTCAGATGAGGTGAAACTGGTTCTTTTTAAAACCTATTGTACACCTTTATACACTGCTCATTTATGGATAAATTATAGGAAACAAAGTAAGCAGAAATAACAGGTTGCTTACAATGATGCTTTAAGAATTTTACTTAAAAAGCCTCGATGGTGCAGTGCTTCCGAGTTATTTGTCTCATCACGTGTAAATACACTGCATGCAGTAATAAGGAATCTTATGTATAAATTCATCTGTCGGCTTGATGTATCTAGAAATGAAATCATTCAAATCATGTCTAGCATTAAGCTCAGTTCTATTCGCTCAGTCACAGTTTAGAAGGCACTGGTACAGTAGTCTTTTTAAGTCTTTTTAAAGTCTGTACTGTCTTTGTACTTCTTTTAGTAGTTGTGTCTTATTGTTTTGTAACTTTTTGATTGTTTTTCTTATTATCTGTTTTCAACTGTCTTGTTTTATTTTATTTTATTTATTTATTTTATTTTAGATGGACTATGAGTCTGGAATAAAGTCTTTGATTGATTGATTGATATAAAGGTCTACATTTAACAATGAGAAACTCCAGGTTAGCTGAGCAGTGTCTCCCAACAGTGACAGAGTTCGTGCACCAAGCCTTGTTAATATAAATGCATACTCCCCCACCTCTGGTCTTACCGGAGTCATTAGCTGCTCTGTCTGTCCGGAGAGTGTGCCGTCCGGCCAGCTCGACAGCACCGTCAAGTAATTCAATTAATTAATAATTCAATTCAATTCAGCTTTATTTATAATGCACCACATCACAACAAAAGCCGTCTCGTGGCGCCACACAAGTACTCCACTATGTAGCCATATTTCCGTGAAAATCATGATACTGCAGTTCATAAGTTTCTTATTGTTGGTGAGCCGAAGCCGTAGCTCATCCATTCTGTTCGCCACTGACCGTACATTAGCGAGGAAAATGCTGGGTAGAGAAAGCCGGTACGGTGTTAGCTTTAGCTTAGCTCTTAGCCCTCTGCGCTTCCCCCGCCTTTGTTTATGGTCTCTACGCCGCCTGCGAGCACTTCCGGGCGGCCAGGTAGATTATCTAGCGTCGGGTGTTCTCCAGAGCTCAGGGATGAAACGTAGGTTGCTGATAAAAAGGTCGTTATTTTGTAATCCAATGTCCAAAAGTTAATTTCGGGTGTAGGATGTAAAAGTGAAGCTGTTCTGAACGAACAGACCCCAAATAAGCAGAAATATCGCTGCTAATCCACAAAATCTGAAGAGACGCTGAGCCTCGAGTTGTGCAAGTGCCGCCATCTGGTCTGAAAATTTTTGGAAGATAAAAAAAGCGGAATTCCGCGAATTAGCGGAAAAATCACTATCCTATATTGTAATCTTTGTTACCCTTTGCCCGCTCATGTGATCCACGCCTACATCCAGTTGTGTTCATTGACACCATGTCCTATTTAAGTTCCTTGTTTCTGTCATTCAATGTTGGAGCTTCTGCTTTCTGTCACTGCGCATCAGAACCCATTCCCCATTCTGGTGCAATTTCCTGATTAATCCCACCTTCTCTGATACGTTCACTGCCTGTAAGTTATTTTGTGCACTATTGGGATTTTTGTGTTTTGCGCACTGTTTGGAATTTTTGTTCCCTTCAATAAATATCACAACTACAGTTCAGCGTGTGGGGTAATTCATGACACTGGCAGAGGTATGCATTCTTGGATTATAACTAAAATGTCATGGGTTCCTCTCTAGGCCAAGAACCACCTCTGGTCAAAATTTCATCAAAATCTTCTTCTTCTTTTAGATTTGATTGGCAGTTGGCAACCAGCTTACGGGTGCATTACCGCTACGTACTTCACTCTACATCATCACTCCTTGTTGAAAGATCGTATCATCACACTATATAAATCTGTCCAGTAGTTTTTGTGTAATCATATTAACAAGCAGACCACCCCAATTACATTAGCTCCTTGGCGGAGGAAATTATAATTACAAAAGATACAACTAAAAGAATTGATTAAAATATTGTTCCCAGAACTAGAGATGTACAGAAATTGTTAAATCACTGGCTAAACAAGAGACATCTCTCTACTGGGCCGAATTCTTCTGTCTAAAGCTGAAGGTTTCGCTGGACTTTTGTATCCATGTCACTCTTTACACACATCTTCCAAAGTAATCGAGACACTCAACTCCATTATCAGTGTTTCCTCTGGTAACATTTCTGTGTGGCGGCTCGCCTACCTCAGGAAGTATGCTGTTGTGCCTATACAGTGATCCCTCGCTACTTTGCGCCTCACCTTTTGCGCCCTCAGTGCATCGCGGATTTTTCACAAATATTCAAAATTGAGAAAAAAGTTGCCCGGGCGCTAGCAGAAGGCAGGGAGACTACACGGAGAGCCGGCACAACTCAAAATCCACCTCTCTGATTCGCTGGCCAGCACCCCCCACCCCCCCAAGAGATTTTGTTCTCGTGTTGGCTCGGCTCGGGAATCTCGCAAGCTGACTGGCCGAGACGTCGCTGCTGCCTTTACGCCTCCTCTTGCTGCCTCTACGCCTTCCCGTCGACAGAGAGAGTGAGAGAATGAACGTACGTATTATTTATACATTATTTTATGTATATTATTTATATTAATATTTTATTTACATGTTTCAAACTATTCTTTAATGTTCTAATAATAACATATGCATTTATAGGGTTAATATACACTTATTGATATTATATATACGCAAAAAAAATGTATGTAAAAAATGGGGGGGGAGTGACGCTACTTCGCGGTTTTTCACTTTTCGCCGTCGGTTCTGGACCCCATTAATCGCGATAAGTGAGGGATCACTGTAACACATCAATTTAAGAAAAATTAAACAACCACACGAAAAACGCATGTGACTGTCATCCGTGCGGAAGCGCCCCACGCGCCAAGCGCCTGCGTAACGGTTTCTGCATGTATGCACGTAGCGCGTGTCTCTCTAGCGTTGCTGTTTAATAAGCATGAGCTTATTTAAGTACTTTAAAAACAGAAAAAAGTACAAGAGATAAGCAGTTGAGGCATTTCTGGTGGTTTTAACCTGCTGGTAACCGGAACAACAACGAGGAGTCGCTTGGCTAACAGATCGGGTTAGGCTTCATTGCAGGGAAAGGCAAGAGTGACTGATGAATCGCTGAGGATTTACTTTACCAGCTACTGCAATATTAACTAATAATTTATGTTCATTACTATGTACCTGGCAAGTGAAGAGGACCGAAATTCACGAAGTCAATGACTTTAATCTGTCAGCAGCCTTCAGACAAACCAAATGCGCCAACATTTGGATTTCAAAATAAGGGAGGTTTTTCATGCTGTCTGGATGGTGAGGAGATTTCTATATATATATAAAAAAAAAAGAAATACATACAAATATTATAAAAGAAATTAATTCTTTTTTGGTCATTTAAGATAATTTATTTCATTAAATTTTAATAATTATATTTCTTTGAATTCAGACTTATTGTTCTGTTTTGGCTCCAAAAAATTATGGTCAAAAGTTTAAATTGTCTGAGGAAAAAAGCAAAAAAAATTTGCCACATTTTGTTGAAAATTTATTTTTTTTAAAAAAACAAAAACAGCAATTTTATAATAATCAGCCTTTGTCCATCAGACAGGCTTCTTCACTGTCCAGTTTTAAAACTCCTCTTAAAACCCATTTTTAGTCTCTGGCTTTTGACCCAGTGTGAGACATTGATTTTATTTGCTCTTATTGTCTCTATTGTATGACGCTTGTTTTGTTTGTGCTGTTTTGAACTTTAGTTGTATTTTATTGTTTTTATATTTTATTTATCATTGCTGTACAGCACTTTGTGTCAACTGTCATTTTTAAAGAGCTTTATAAATAAAGTTGGATTGGATAAAAAAAAGATAACATTAGCTGCAAAATAATCCACAAATTTATAATAGTCTCAAATGTACAAGGAAAGTCATAATGTTACAAGAAAATTACAAATTTGAGGAAAATGGTTGCAAATTAAGATAACTTTACAGAGAAAGGTAGAAAACTACAAGAAAATTGTTATAATTTTTGAGAAAAACCTCAAACCTTCAAGACTCTAGTCATTACTCGAGTTTTTAAGTGGCTGCTCTTTGTACCCTTAACTCAAGTAGAAACTTTTGGTTGTCTACTTTTAATTATTAATTTCAAAGCACTGCTTTTACATGAGTAAAATTTCTGGCGACTATACCCACCTCTGATCATATAATTTAAGTATGCATGAATAAATTACTGTTTTTTCCCTTCCCTTTCCTACTCGTTGTCAATGGAAAAAAGAAACACTAGAATAAAAACAAAAAATACACTTATTTTTGACATTGATGTAAACCATGACAAAAAAATCCTGCAAGACAAAACAGGACACTTGATATTTTCTAACCTGTTTCTATACCACCATAGACAGAGAGAGAACCTGAAGTAGACAGAGCTCCGAGAGGGAAAGATGAGACAGAAGAGAGGAGCCAAGGAGAGGAAAGTGTTCAGGCAGACGGTCCAGGAGAGGTGAGAGGAGAGGAAGGAGGACAGCACCACTAAAAAGTCTAAACACAGGACGTCTGGGTGGGACCCCAACTGGCCCAATATTCCAGTATTCAAGCCTCGGTTGTACAATACTTCAAATGGTAAGTTCCATATGCAAAATTACTGTGCAAAATTAAAAAAAAAAAATAAATTGTATAAAATTAACATATTCCGGGAACAATTGTGTCATATGTTTACTGCCCCCACTCCCCCCGGAAAAATATGCTGCGACCACGCCAAGGTCGTTCATCCAGAGGAGACACTGAATAATGAACATATATTAGTTAATATTAACTAAGGAAAAGGTTAAAAATGGATCCTCTTCATTCTTGACTGAAATAAGAAAAGCAAAAAAACCAATAAGTAAACAAAATCAACCAACTCGAGCTCTTAACCACACCTGTTAGCTAAGCAACTCTTCCATTATTGCTCCCGTTACCAGTGAGTAGAAACCATGATAAATGCCTCCAGTTCTAACATACCTCTTCTGATTTTTTTAATGCGTTTAAAGTACTTTAATAAGTTTGTGTTTCTCTCGGACAGTCATACTAGTAGCGAGACACTCTGCCTGGCTGGTGACTAGAACACGCGGGCGGGGCACTTCTCTCTGCACGAATCACGGTCACAAACGTTGTTTGTGTGCGCGCTTGTGGACCGCCATTCCTTCATAAATTTTTCTTAAATTTACATGTCCTGATAGAGCCTCAGAAAATCTTCTGACGTGGCGGGCCGCCACCGAGAAATCAAATCAAATCAAACTTTATTGTCATATTGCTGTACATACAACTGTAGTGCAGGCAAGATGAAATTGCGTTTCTCTCGACATCCATATAAATAGAAGCAGCATGATTTAAGACACACTCCCACATAGCT
Organism: Pholidichthys leucotaenia; assembly: GCA_020510985.1. Taxonomy (NCBI): domain Eukaryota; kingdom Metazoa; phylum Chordata; class Actinopteri; order Cichliformes; family Pholidichthyidae; genus Pholidichthys; species Pholidichthys leucotaenia. The sequence goes on from JAJAQF010000023.1 coordinate 328,134, forward strand.
TCACTCCCCACCCCCCCATCCATTCACACATCCCTGAGACATACTTGGGAAAAAAACTAACTAACTATAATATACAAATAATATACAAAATGTCCGTAGGTGCAGTAATGTGTATGAGAGATTCCGGGTCAACTGTTCAGCATCCTGACAGCTTGTGGAAGGAAGCTGTTGATCACTCTGGTGGTTCTGCCTCTGATGCTCCGGAATCGTTTACCAGATGGAAGAAGTTCAAAGTGTTTATGCAGAGGGTGAGAACGGTCCTTGACAATGTTCAGTGCCCTGCTCCTACAACGGTTCTGAAAAAGTTCTTGAACAGAGGGGAGGGAGACTCCAATTACCATATCAGCCCCCTTGACTATCCTCTGCAAGGCTTTTTTGTCTGACATACTGCAGCTGGAGTACCATGTAGCAATGCAGTACGTCAGAACACTCTCCACCACACCTCTGTAGAAGGTCCTGAGGATGCAGATGGGGAGAGAGGCCTGTTTGAGTTTCCTCAAGAAGTGCAGTCTCCACTGAGCCCGCTTCCTGATCTCCATGGAATTCTTGCTCCAGGTCAGGTACTGCGAGATCTGCACTCCGAGGAACTTGATGCTCTCCACTCTCTCCACTAAAAGGCCGCCGATGCTGAGGGGGACGTGCTCAGGCTGTGACCGCCAGAAGTCGTTAATCATCTCCTTCGTTTTGTCCACGTTGAGCACCAGGTTGTTCTCCCTGCACCGGCCCTCCAGGTCTCTCACTTCTTCCCTGTACATTGATTCCTCATCCCTCTGAATAAGTCCCACCAATGTGGTGTCGTCTGCAAACTTAATAATCTGGTTCCCCTCATGTCTGGATACACAGTCATGTGTTAGAAGTGTAAACAACAGTGGACTGAGTACACAGCCTTGAGGGGATCCGGTGCTCAGCGTGACAGAGTTGGAGATGTTGTTTCCAACCCGGACAGACTGAGGTCTCTCAGTCAGGAAATCCAGGATCCAGAGACATGTGGCCGTGTTCAGACCAAGAAGGAGTAATTTCTCCATCAGTCTCTGGGGAATAATGGTGTTGAATGCTGAACTGAAATCAGTGTACCGGAGTCTGGCGTAGGTGTCTTTCTGGTCCAGGTGGGTGATGACAGAGTGTAGGATGGTGACTATAGCATCCTCCGTGGAGCGGTTTGAACGATATGCAAACTGGAGCGGGTCATGTGATGCAGGGAGGCAGGCTGTAATGTGTGGTTTGACAAGCCGTTCAAAACACTTCATCACAATTGGTGTCAGTGCAACAGGACGATAGTCATTCAAACAGGACACAACTGGTTTCTTTGCCACCGGTACAATGATAGAGGTCTTGAAGCATCTGGGAACGATGGCCTGACTCAGGGAGATGTTATAAATGTCAGTCAGGACATCCGCAAACTTGCTCGCGCAGTCTCGGAGCACACATCCCGGAATGTTGTCCGGACCTGCAGCTTAGCGTGGGTTGACTCTGGTTTGGGTCCTCTGTGTGTCCGCTGTGTTGATGGTAAAAGCTGGTCCGACCGATGGTGGGGGTGGGCAAGCCCGCCGTCTGATTGTCGAGTTTGATGCTTCAAAACGTGCAAAGAAGTCGTTAAGCTGTCTGGAAGCGAAGCGTCATCATCATCGACCCCCTGCCTAGACTTATAGCCCGTCAGTGTGTGAACTCCCTGCCACATCTGCTTGGCGTTCCTAGTGTCACAGAGGTGTCCCTGGATTTTCTCCGCATAGGCGCGCTTTGCCGCCTTAATTCCCTTTGATGCAGAGGGAAACAGACTGAGCTTGCAGTGGGGAGCACAAGCAGACGCACTAGAAAATAGACGGAGATACACCGGGAATTAGACCCAGCCACCCGAATTGAATTGAATGTACAGCCGCGATGCACTCAACTTCAGCAGTTGAAGCTGTGATGTTGTGATATACAGGACGGTGAGTGATGTGATATTCATGTTTTACGTTATTTTTTCCAACAGTGGAAAGTTCACTTAGGACAGACGAAAACTGAATCGTGTTTAAACGATGACCTAGCTCAATTCTACATCCGTCCTTGTATGTTGCTTTTTTGTGTTGACAATATCTGATGAAAGAAGCTAGTTGTAATCCTGGTTAAAAAGGTGTTTTGTTTTGTTTTTTACATGTTGCACTTTCATGCTGTGTATGTACTTAATTTGTGTGTATTTCATTGTAGAGTCCAAACAGGATCTGCTCGGAATGGCAACGTTTTGACAGCAGTATTGTGACAGGTAAACAACACATATTTATAGTCAAATCTTTTGCTTTTTAAGTTAAAGTATAGGTAAAGTGCCAAATTTAAAGTAGCACAATTTCCACTTAAAGGGACTGAACTGAGATTTATTTATGTGAATATTAATTACACAGTAATTGAAAATGAATGGCAAATCCAACAGTAGCCACTGTAAACTGCTTCTTTATTTATTTTTTTTTATCAGATCATTTCTGTGATCCTTTATGAGTTATAGTCATAATAGTGTATCTTGCACCTTGGGGAATGGGAGAGGTTCAGTCACCATTAGAATTTAGTTTATATGTGTAGTCTATAGTATTTCATCTTTAAACTCATGCAGTAAAAGAACACATTACAAATATTTGAGACCCATTGTTGTGCTTCCTTTTATATTTTAGCAATACAAGCACAAAACACCACCCACACTTGAAACCAGGGCGACACAGCGGTGGCTAAACTTTATTGATAACGTTATTTCACACCATCACAACAACTCAGTATCTAAACTCAGTGTAAATGGTGTAGAGATTGAAAGGGTATCCAAAATTAAAATCCTTGGCATAATAATCAATAAAAAACTAGAGTTCAAAGTCACATTAATTATATTAAAGGTAAAATATGCAAATTAATCGCAATACTGCACAGAGTGAAATATTTGCTGAATCAACCTACAATATAGACTTTGTATCATTCATTAATACTCCCATACATGACATCCATCCATCCATCTTCTACAGCTTTTCCCACCCTACAATGGCCCGTTCAGAGTGCTGGAAACAGGGGACAAACATTTTTTGTTAGACTTGGGGGGTCGGCAGGAGAAAATATGCATAGACAGACTTAAGCCCGCCTTTGTAGTGGCGGACGAGCAAGTGCTGTTGGCTCGGGCCCCTCGGCGTGGAAGACCCCCACTGAGAACTCCCCAGGTAAACGATTCATCAGGGCAGCCACATGGGCAAATTGAAGTTTCCTCACCCCTCGCCATGGCCCACACACAGTCAGACACACTCCCAGCAGCCCCCCGCTGGCACAGAAGGCTGCGGAGGCGGTAAACCCTCCTTACAGCAGATATGGGAGGAGACTGAAGCCAAAAGGACGTGAGGACTGAAACTCTGAGATTCTGGGGGGGCCATGTAGAGACTGGGTGAATCATCTCAGATTGGATGCAGAGGGTAAACAGAGGAGAACAATAGCTAGGGAGATCATGGGGAGATAGCAGGAAGAAGGAGTTGGGGTGAGAAAGGATGAATGTATTATGATGTGAAAATGTCATGCAAATGTGAAATGAGCGGTTGGGATAAAAGGAGAAACCATGGTTGATTGAGACGTGCTTTTTCTGTGTATGACTGATGAGAGAGTGGAATAAAGTCGTCTGTTCATAAATCTGCCTCCATTATTCACACTCTCCACAATCCAGTCTTTATGCTTCAGAAGAGAGCTATTAGAATAATAAACAAAGCTGCTCACAGGGAACCAACAAACCCACTTTTTCTTAAATTAAAAACTCTCAAGTTGAAAGATCTGGTTGACTTTAAAACGCCAGTAATAATGTTTAAAGCTAAGAATCTACCACTGCCCGCAAATATCCAAAAGTTGTTCCAAATAAGGGAGAAACAATATCATTTCAGAGGAACATGTATATTTTAACAACCTTCAGTGAGAACTACCACCAAGCAACACTGTGTCTCAGTGCAGGGAGTCAGACTGTGGAACACTTCTGGACCTGAATTAAAATCATGTACAACGCTCAGACAATTTAAACAAAAACTAAAGGAAGAAATACTCCAAACATACACACGAGGACAAAATTGTTGGTACCCCTCTGTTAATGAAAGAAAAACCCACAATGGTCACAGCACAGTGACGACTTGTCACCCTTTAAATAGGCCGACTGACTGATTACAAGTTTGTAGACACCTGTGATGTTAATTAGAGGACACATCTTGGTTGAACATGTCCCTATGGTCACATTATTTTCAATCTTTTCTAGGGATACCATCATTTTTGTCCAGGCCTGTTTCATGAGTTTGTTTTTTAAAATAATTCTCTTGAACCACAATTCAAAAGCATTGTCTGATTTTCATTGGTTAATTTTCATAGAATTTTTTATTTATTACCACTTTTGTCAGATTCAAGTTATTTCTGACCATTGTGGGTTTTTCTTTCATTAACAGAGGGGTGCCAACAATTTTGGCCACGGCTGTATACAGTGGGGCAAAAAAGTATTTAGTCATTTAGTCAGCCACCAATTGTGCAAGTTCTCCCACATAAAAGATGAGAGAGGTCTCCAATTTTCATCATAGGTATACCTCAACTATGAGAGACAAAATGAGGGGAAAAAAATCCAGAAAATCACATTGAAGGATTTTTAATGAATTAATTGGTAAATTCCTTGGTAAAATAAGTATTTGGTCAATAACAAAAGTTCATCTCAATACTTTGTTATATACCTTTTGTTGGCAATGACAGAGGTCAAACGTCTTCTGTAAGTCTTCACAAGGTTTTCACACTCTGTTGCTGGTATTTTGGCCCATTCCTCCATGCAGATCTCCTCTAGAGCAGTGATGTTTTGGGGCTGTCGCTGGGCAACAAGGACTTTCAACTCCCTCCAAAGATTTTCTATGGGGTTGAGATCTGGAGACTGGCTAGGCCACTCCAGGACCTTGAAATGCTTCTTATGAAGCCACTCCGTCGTTGCCTGGGCGGTGTGTTTTGGATCATTGTCATGCTGAAAGACCCAGCCACGTTTCATCTTCAATGACCTTGCTGATGGAAGGAGGTTTTCACTCAAAATCTCACGATACATGGCCCCATTCATTCTTTCCTTTACACGGATCAGTTGTCCTGGTCCCTTTGCAGAAAAACAGACCCAAAGCATAATGTTTCCACCCCCATGCTTCACAGTAGGTATGGTGTTCTTTCTCCTCCAAACACGACAAGTTGAGTTTTTACCAAAAAGTTCTATTTTGGTTTCATCTGACCATATGACATTCTCCCAATCCTCTTCTGGATCATACAAATGCTCTCTAGCAAACTTCAGACGGGCCTGGACATGTACTGGCTTAAGCAAGGGGACACATCTTACACTGCAGGATTTGAGTCCCTGGCGGCATAGTGTCTTACTGATGGTAGCCTTTGTTACTTTGGTCCCAGCTCTCTGCAGGTCATTCACTAGGTCCCCCCATGTGGTTCTGGGATTTTTGCTCACCATTCTCGTGATCATTTTGACCCCACGGGGTGAGATCTTGCGTGGAGCCTCAGATGGAGGGAGATTATCAGTGGTCTTGTATGTCTTCCATTTTCTAATAATTGCTCCCACAGTTGATTTCTTCACACCAAGCTGCTTACCTATTGCAGATTCAGTCTTCCCAGCCTGGTGCAGGTCTACAATTTTGTTTCTGGTGTCCTTTGACAGCTCTTTGGTCTTGGCCATAGTGGAGTTTGGAGTCTGACTGTTTGAGGTTGTGGACAGGTGTCTTTTATACTGATAACGAGTTCAAACAGGTGCCATTAATACAGGGAACGAGTGGAGGACAGAGGAGCCTCTTAAAGAAGAAGTTACAGGTCTGTAAGAGCCAGAAATCTTGCTTGTTTGGAGGTGACCAAATACTTATTTTACTGAGGAATTTACCAATTAATTCATTAAAAATCCTTCAATGTGATTTTCTGGATTTTTTTTTTCTCATTTTGTCTCTCATAGTTGAGGTATACCTATGATGAAAACTGGAGACCTCTCTCATCTTTTAAGTGGGAGAACTTGCACAATTGGTGGCTGACTAAATACTTTACCCCACTGTATACAAAACGACAAGTAAAATCACATCAGGATTATCATATCCAGTCTGTGTTGTGTTGTTGCTTAGTTTTTGTCACGTTTTGTCTTGGCTTTGTTCTGATTTCAAATCACTCTTATTTTATTTGATTTTTGAATTCTTAGCTGGAACATGGGTGGGCAATATAAGCTGCGGCTTCACCCATCACCCATTCTGGATAAGTTATGTTGAATTATATAATCCGAGGAGTTGCTGTTTAATTTGACCTTACTGGAATTTTTCCCCCCTTTGTTCTATTATTCTGTTCCTTTCTTTTAATCTAATCTATCGGAAATAAAGATTCATTCATTCATTCATTTCGCCAATATGCTTTAAACTTGCTTTAATTATCCACCACCCATTTCTGTCTTTCATCTAGGCAAGGGGAAAACAATCCACCCAAACCAGACCTTGCCTCACTATTTACAGAGATGCAGGCTGAAGATCTGCTGAACCAGGACCAGAACCAGGACCAGTACGAGGGGCCGACCAGTTGCTGCTCAGTGAGGCAGCGTAGCTGGCGTGTGTGACCCATTCCAGTTTCTTTTTTTTTTAGTTTGAATTTTGCACATTCTAAATAATCTGTAATTTGCTGCTGATTGGAATAAACAATTTAGTGATTTATGTCAGAATCAGAATAAGAACCAGAATCAGCTTTATTGGCCAAGTATGCACAACACATACAAGGAATTTGACTTTGGCTAAAAACTTGCTCTCGTTGTTCAGGTGGAGGATTTAAATAAGGATTCAATGACAACAGAGTATGTACAGTAAATTACAGTCTGTCCACGTTTCTATAAAAGGATGCAAATATATACAGGAATATATGCAGTTATTTACTCAGACTAACCACACTTTGCAGAAATATATGAAAAAATATACAGTCACACAGTATTTCAATGTGAACTCAGATTCAGTGATATAATGTGAATGAAGTAAAAAGCAGTGTGAGAGTTATGTGCAATGTAATAATGGATGAAAGTCATGAGTACAGCACTCAGACTACCTCCCAATGCAACTTCTCCGCCAGTTACTGCTGCTGATCTGAAGTTTTTTCAGTCCATCTTAGCTGTGGGAGCAGCGGCTATTGGCGCTGGCCGGAAACGAAGGCGGCGTGGTAAACGTGCCGGTGCGTTAGTCAGGCTGAAGAAACGAGGATTTCGCACGCCGCTCCCATCGATCCATCTGGCAAATATCCGCAGTTTGGCGAACAAAATGGATGAACTGCTGCTCCTGACTCACAAAAACCGGGATTTTAGCAGATCTGGCGCCCTTTGTTTCACGGAGTCCTGGCTGAGTGAACACATCCCGGACAGCGCGGTCCGTCTGGACGGATTTCAACTGTTTCGTGCTGATCGCAGCCGAGAATTTTCTGGAAAGACTAAGGGTGGTGGAATCTGCTTCTACATAAACGAAGGTTGGTGTACTGATGTCACAGTGTTGAAGAAGTTTTGTAGCCCTAACCTAGAGTCACTGTTCATAAACTGTAAACCCCTTTATTCACCGCGAGAGTTCTCCTCATTTATTCTGGTCGGAATTTATATCTCGCCTGCTGCTTGTACAACGGAGGCACTGCAGCACCTCACTGACCAGATAGCAGAGGTGGAGGAAAAACATCCAGACTCTCTGCTTATCATTCTGGGTGATTTCAATAGAGCTAATCTCACAAATGAGCTTCCTAAATACAGACAGCATATTAAATGTCCCACCAGGGACACAAATACACTTGACCACTGTTACACAGTTTTAAGAAATGCCTATCATGCCGTCCCCCGTGCAGCTCTGGGTTTTTCTGACCACTGCCTGCTCCATCTTATTCCAACATACAGACAGAAACTAAAAACTTCCAAGCCTGTTGTAAGGACTGTGAAGAAATGGACTGAGGAATCAAAGCTGAAGTTACAAGCCTGCTTTGACTGCACAGATTGGAGTGTTTTTGAAGCTGCAGCCATTAACTTAAATGAACTCACTGACACTGTGACATCATACACCTGTTTCTGCGAGGACATGTGTGTGCAGACCAAGACCTTCTGCATATACAACAACAATAAACCCTGGTTCATTCCTAAACTGAAGCAGCTACGTCAGACCAAGGAGGAGGCCTACAGGACTGGTGACTGGACTCTGTACAAGCGGGCCAGAAACATGCTGACGAAGGAGACCAGGCTTGCTAAGAGGAGCTACAGTGTGAAGTTACAAAAAAACTTCTCAGCTAACAACTCTGCTTCTGTCTGGAGAGGCCTACGGAATATCACCAACTACAGGAGACCATCCCCCCACCCTGCGGAAAACCTCCAGCTGGCTAATGACCTAAACAGCTTTTACTGCAGGTTTGAAAAGAACCTACAGTTCTCACCTCCCACCCACACAAAAGGATTATCTGCAGCCCCAGGAACTCCATCCCTCCTCCACTCTGACCTCCCACCAGCACTAATGATCTGTGAAGAGGAGGTGCGCCGGGTCTTTCAGAGACAAAAGATCAAGAAGGCTGCAGGACCTGATGGTGTGTCTCCGTCCTGCCTGAGAGTCTGCTCCAACGAGTTGGCCCCCATCTTCACCCGGATCTTTAACAGATCACTGGAGCTGCGTGAAGTGCCTTCCTGCTTCAAACGCTCCATCATCATTCCAGTTCCCAAGAAACCCTCTATTACAGGATTAAACGACTACAGACCTGTTGCCCTGACCTCTGTGGTCATGAAATCCTTGGAGAGATTGGTGCTGAGCCACCTGAAGGTCATCACAGGCCCCCTGATGGACCCACTGCAGTTTGCCTACCGGTCAAACAGGTCAGTGGATGATGCAGTGAATATGGGACTACATTACATCCTGCAACACCTCGACTCCCCAGGGACGTACGCCAGGATCCTGTTTGTCGACTTCAGCTCAGCGTTCAACACCATCATCCCAGGCATTCTTCATCAGAAACTCCTCCAGCTCAAGGTGCCCCCCTCCACCTGCCAGTGGATCTCCAGCTTTCTGACTGACAGGTGGCAACAGGTGAAGCTAGGGAGATTTACATCCAGCTCCCGAAAAATTAGTACTGGCGCCCCCCAAGGATGTGTCCTTTCCCCACTGCTCTTCTCCCTCTACTCCAACGACTGCACCTCAGAGGACCCTTCGGTGAAGCTCCTGAAGTTTGCGGACGACACCACAGTCATCGGTTTGATCCGGGATGATGATGAGTCTGCATACAGGCGGGAGGTGGAGCAGCTGATCCTCTGGTGCAGCCAGAACCATCTTGAACTTAACCCAGCCAAAACGGTGGAGATGACTGTGGATTTCAGGCGACACCCCCCTTCATTCCCCCCACTCACCATCCTCAACAGCACAGTGTCCACTGTGGACTCCTTCAAGTTTCTGGGTACCACAATCTCCCGGAACCTGAAGTGGTCCTCCCATATAGACACTGTCCGGAAAAAGGCCCAGCAGAGGTTGTTTTTTCTGCGTCAGCTCAAGAAGTTTGATTTGCCTCAGGAGCTGCTGGTTGTCTTCTACACCGCCATCATCCAATCTGTCCTCTGCTTTTCCATCACTGTCTGGTTTGGATCTGCCACTAAACAGGACAAGACCAGACTGCAGCGGATCATTAAGTCTGCGGAGAGGATCATTGGTACCGACCTACCCTCCATTGAGAACTTATATCGGTCCATAACCAGGAAACGGGCGGGAAACATCTGTGCTGACCCATCACACCCCGGCCACAAACTGTTTGAACTTCTATCTTCTGGTCGTCGTTACAGATCACTGAAGGTCAAAACCACCCGTCACAGGAACAGTTTCTTTCCTCAAGCCATCACTCTGATGAACTCCTAACATTCACCTAGTCCTACCTGTTGCTGTACTCATGACTTTTCATCCATTATTACATTGCACATAACTCTCACACTGCTTTTTACTTCATTCACATTATATCACTGAATCTGAGTCCACATTGAAATACTGTGTGATTGTATATTTTTTCATATATTTCTGCAAAGTGTGGTTAGTCCGAGTAAATAACTGCATATATTCCTGTATATATTTGCATCCTTTTATAGAAACGTGGACAGACTGTAATTTACTGTACATACTCTGGTTGTCATTGAATCCTTATTTAAATCCTTCACCTGAACAACGAGAGCAAGTTTTTAGCCAAAGTCAAATTCCTTGTATGTGTTGTGCATACTTGGCCAATAAAGCTGATTCTGATTCTGATTCTGATTCTGAAAAGGTAGGACTAGGTGAATGTTAGGAGTTCATCAGAGTGATGGCTTGAGGAAAGAAACTGTTCCTGTGACGGGAGGTTTTGACCTTCAGTGATCTGCAACGACGACCAGAAGATAGAAGTTCAAACAGTGTTTGAAATGTGTTTGCATCATGATTTTCTATTTTGTCTGTTCAGACACCGGTGGGAAAAGAGTCAACAGTACGAACCATTTATCAGTGACTTTGAACATAATAGCTCTTTTTTAAGAAAAGTAACCAAAACAATTATTTGCTGAAGACTGTAAAACAAAATAGAGACATCTGCAAAAGTACAAAGGTTTATTGTCAAAATTCCCAGGGCAATACTACATGAATACATGTATAGTTCACTGTTGATGCAGAGAATATATATTTATACAGTATCTACATGTAGTCAGCAATACTCAACATGATACATTTCCAGTTAATCTACGTATTTCTCCATGTAACCTTGTGACTGCATTATTTTAATTACTTTTAATCCTAGATCCATTTGTTTTGGCTTAGAATGCATCATAATTGTTAAATATATCTTATGCCTAACTCAGTACTGTTTACCTGTTGAAATATATATTTAACGGCTCATATGGCACCTGATCCATGTTTTGCCACGACACCACTGGCTGGAGCAGATAAATCCATGACGTCTCAACAGTCTCTCCATGATTTTGACACAAATCAGAAGCTAAACATTTCTACAGACATTATAGCCACTTTGCGTTCATGAAGTTGGGGTCACATCACTGTGTTGAACGTTAACCCCCAACGTTTGAAGCGATATTTTTGCCACAAGAGAGCCATCTGAAACACACAGAGAATACATATTTTAGTACCGAATATCGATCACTTGCCGACATTACAATGTTGTACGGCGGACTTAAAAGCAAAGTAGCATTAGCAATCATTAGCTTACCGTCATACGTAATGTAGTTCGCATCCTCATGGCTTCTAAATGTTCCAGTACCTTTCCAGAGCGTGTCGTATTGCGGGTTTGCCTTCTGTTCTCCGTTTTTGCTTTTATTCTGGCAAAAACAGCCAGAGAACGCAGACGCCTCGTATCCTGCCAACTTGTGTTTTGCGTAACGTTACTCTTGTTTTACGTAGCGGGAGGGAGAGGGTTGTGCCGCCTCCCTTTAACTATTTCCCACCCACTTCAAATGGGACCTAGTGCAGTGGAAAAACAAAGCGGGCCGAACTGTACTGTCCCGTCCCGTCCCAAACCGTGCCAAACTGACCCAAGTGGAAAAGCGCCTTTAGCAGCCATTTGCCGGTCATGCACTGCTGGTCCATAGTATTGTCATCTGTGCTGTTTGTCTGCCAGTATTTTCAGCACTCTCATGATGTGTTAGTCACTCCATGTTCGCCGTGGCTCTTGTGCGTCCTTGAAGCAATGTCGGCTCTGGGGCACACCTGTGGCAAACACGTCTCCTCTCATTCGTTCGCAGGGTGATGCCGGCCCCCGAACACCATCAGCAAGTGTGTCTGTGTTTTTTGTATGTCTTCACCTTTCAGGAAACTGTCTGTCTTTCTGTATTAAATGTGCTGTGGTGAACCCTGCAAGCAAATCCTCGTTATTTCATCCTCCCTCTCTCTGCCCTGCGTAAGAGTGCACAGAGGGTCATGATGAATGGATTTACGCTCAGAATTCACCACAGCACATGTATTGAACATAAGAATGATGACAACAGTTCCCAAAAAGGTCAAGACCCACAAAAATTAAAAATAAACAGAAACACCCACAGTTGGCATTTGGGGCCGACATCGCCCAGCGAACAAGAACGTGTTAACCACGGTTGCGCCCCAAGTCCAACATCGCTTCAAGGGGCGCAACACAACCACGGCTGTGTGGAGTAGCTAACACGTCATGATAGCGCTGGCAACAGTGGCTGGCTGACAACACAGCAGATGATGCACACAAACCATGAACAGCTGACTGTCAAAGAGAGAGGGCGCGTGTGTTTGGACTGGCGAATCTTGGACAGTGCCCACCTGAAAGTGGCTCAAAACGCACATGAAACACATGTACAAAACAAAAACAACAAGAACTCAAAATATAATAATAATAAACCCGATGCCTGAGACACAGAGTGCACACTGCTATGATTTTATTGAAAACATTGGGTTTAAATAAATTATATTTATGAACAAATAATTTGTTGCAATAGCTGTAACAAAAGAATAACGCTGGTGTTACCCTGCCGTGCGTTTGTCGCTGCTGCTGCGGTGGGGATGTGTGCCTCTCCACCGTCACTCTCTGAGTCTGACTCACTAGGCACGATGCCCGCTTGGCACGGCTCAAACCTATAACGTCTGATGCCCCCAGATTCTTCATTATCATCCCATTCTTTTGAACTATAATCGTCTGAAGATTGGGCAAGACAAACCAATTCCAGACTACATATGGTGAAAAATGTTTTCTACGGCTTCTATCCTGCGTGTACAATGAGCAGCCAAGCGCTGTGTTCTCCCGATGACTTGACAACATGGCAGCGGAGTTTTCCAGCCACTGACGTAATTGGTGACGTGGTGCTCATGAAAACATCGGATATTTGCATGAAACAAAGCCTGTTTAACAACTGCACAGACCAACCTATTTTGTCATATTGTATTACGTGCTGAAAAATTAGAAGAAGTCAAAAACGTGTCATCAGACCTTTAACCCCTTGCACTCCGGTCAATTTTCCTAAAAACGCCAAAAAAAAAAATGTGCCCAAAGTAAATCGAAAGCTGTTCTTCAACCCTTTGCAGCATCTTCATGGGGTTGGTCTCATTTAAAAGAAAACACTTGGAATTTTTTGGCAAAAAAAACATGATCTCTCTAAGTGCTCCGGCCACTGAGTTACAGTCATCTAAACATAGTGAACTTGAAGAAAATAAATTTGGCCTGGGTGTTTTTTTGGATACAAATGCTTGCAAATAACACACAGCTTCAGATCCGGGCTGGAAAATGCAACAGAAATGTAGAACCAAGTGTTATCCAGCTGAGGTCCAAATTTTGTAACAATACCACAAAAAATGAATATATTACACAGCTTTGTTCTCAGGCTGTTCCCAGGCGTTTTGGAACTGTGCCAAATTGTGCCAAATGGCACAGTTTGGAAAAACGTCTAACTTTTGAATGATTCAACATAGAAGCTTCATTTTGGGCTCAAATGAAAAGTCACATTCAGGGCTGTGTCTGTGTGTGTGTGTGTGTGTGTGGGGGGGGGGGGGGGGGTGGCCCCCCACCCCCCCGCTACAGAGGACGGAGTTCGGCCCTTGCTACATAACGGATTACACTCGGATTTGGCATGTTTCCACAGCAACGCTGTCACCGTGGCCCCCCCCCCCCCCTCGCTACTGTGTGTGTGTCTGTGTGGGGTTTGTTCCCCCCCCCTCGCTACGGAGGACGGCCATCGCTACATGACGGAATAGACTCATATGGCTATGTGGCGACCGCTGCGCAGTAACCACGGCTTCCCCCCGCGGACCGGGGGGAAGCCATGGGGAAGATCCCGGTCCAAACGCCCCCCCCCCACTCCTCTTCTGCAGCGGGGGGGGGGGGGGGCTTCACGGTCCGACGTCATTTTTGGATTACAATTTTCAGGGATAAATAATAACTTAGCTTATAACACCTTACCTCTTCACAGCCACATTGTCCTGGTGAACTTCTCTTCCTCATTGTCAGACGAACGCGACGCTGGTCCGCTCGTGGATCCCAGTCAAAACATAATTCCATTATTGCGGTTTTGGCGAATGATTTACGACCTTTGTCGTCGGCCTCCGTCGGTCTATGATGACGGAAGAGAATCCTAAACGTCTATTCTGCTGGAATGAGTGCAGGTCGCACTTGTGGGTGTTCTCCATGCTGCTGGATCTGTAGCAGGTTCTGCCAGCGTCCTTTTTTTCATCTGTTGCAACAGTAAATCTCTCATCACCCAGCCCGAACTTCTGTGCTTCAATTGGCTCCTGCATTCACAGTAGGCGGGTCCTCCTTCCTAGGTTTTCATTCATTGGTTCTTCAAGGTTTCAGAAACCCAATTCAAGGCTCTTATTACTCGAATGAGAGGTCAATCAGATGAACTAATCTGTTCGCGGCTGTGTCTGCAGCTTTTATTTTCAGTGTGCGCTTGGACGCCATCATCATCTCCATCTGCACCATCAGGATCATGCATTGAGAGCGCACGAGGGCGCACAAGAGGGCCCTCGTGCGCACTAGGACGCAGAGACTTGCCCGCCCGCGGTACAACGGAGCGCAAGAGGTTAAGGGTCTCAATTGTGTTTTCAGTCCACTAGATGGTGCAAAGCTAGCACACAGTTAGGTGAAGTCATAGTTTGTCACTGAGAATTGCAGCCAAATGTTGCAAAAGCCCCCATTCTCGAGTGAAGTTATATCTTGTCCAGCAAGATTTGCTGCCAGGTGTGAAAGTTAGGGAGCAGTTGGATGTGCCAAAAAGTTCACTCAGGTGTTGGGTCTTTTGGGGATTTGATGACAAAGATGGAAGGAAAGACTTTGACATGACACAAAACCCACAAGGACTGCCATACGAAATGAAAAGAAAAAAGAAAAAACATTCAGAGCATGCGGGCCCGCACTCATCTCAGAGCCAACAAGCAACAGCACTGTTAGCAGTGCCATCCATCCATCCATCCATCTTCTACCGCTTTTCCGGAGGTCCGGGTCGCGGAGGCAGCAGTTCAAGCAGAGAAGCCCAGACTTCCCTCTCCCCTGCCACCTGCTCCAGCTCTTCAGAGAGGATACCAAGGCGTTCCCAGACCAGCTGGGAGACATAGTCTCTCCACCGTGTCCTGGGTCTGCCCCGGAGTCTCCTCCCAGTGGGACGTGCCTGAAACACCTCAAGTGGGAGGCGTCCAGGAGGCATCCTAATCAGATGCCCATACCACCTCAACTGACTCCTTTCAATGTGGAGGAGCAGCGGTTCTACTCTGAGCCTCTCCCGGATGACTGAGCTCCTCACCCTATCTCTGAGGGTGAGTCCAGCAATCCTACGGAGAAAGCTTATTTCAGCCGCTTGTATCCGCGATCTCGTTCTTTCGGTCATTACCCAAAGCTCGTGACCATAGGTGAGAGTAGGAACGTAGATTGACTGGTAAATCGACAGCTTTGCCTTAGAACTCAGCTCCCTCTTCACCACAACAGACCGGTACAACGTCCGCATTACTGCAGATGCTGCTCCAATCCGTCTGTCGATCTCTCGCTCCATTCTCCCCTCACTCGTGAACAAGACCCCAAGATACTTAAACTCCTCCACTTGGGGCAGGAGCCTGTCCCCAACCCAGAGAGGACAATCCACCTTTTTCCGGCTGAGGACCATGGACTCGGACTTGGAGGTGCTGATTCTCATCCCAGCCGCTTCACACTCAGCGGAAAACCGTCCCAGCAAGAGCTGTAGGTCATTGCTGGATGAAGCCAACAGGACATCATCATCTGCAAACAACAGAGATGAGATCCTGTGGTCACCAAGCATGTGGTCACTGTTAGCAGTGGCTAAGGCTAAAAACACTCCAGCACGAGCAGCGCTGACCAGCCCACTCCGGACATCTCTTTCAAGTCAGCACCGAGTCGACTGCAAATCCCACTCAGCAGTTTTACTGAAGTTCCTTTCCGGAGGCCGGGACTTCTTTTGGCCCATGTGAGTTCTCCCAAATTTTCCTAAAGAGCACAGCTCATTTGATTGAACTTAAACCTAAACTTCAGTTGATCTTTTCATCTGCATTTTACTGTTGTACATTGAAGACAGCATATTCAATGATCAAAATGTCGACAAGATCACCTTAACCTTAATTTATTTTACAGAATTACAGTTTAATAAGGTCAACAGAATCCCCAAAAAGGAGATTTAATCAATCTAATTTAGCCTAACCTGAAACAAAATAATCATAAAGAAGAATCAAGATCATTTTAGTGAGGAGAAATCTTTAAGAATTAAACTGGTACCTCCTCTGGTGAAGTCATGCTTCTTCTTCACGAGGTCCTCACTGAAAGCGTCTCGTCCACCACTGAACTCACCAGCTGTGACATCAACACACACACAACAACATCATTATTGACGATGAGACAGAGGTCTGGACCAGTTCTACGTTCCAAAAAAAGCCAAGTTGGACGAATAAACTAGTCTTGCCAGAAGAAATCTTGATGATCCCCAAGACTCTTGGGAAAATACTTTGTGGACTGACGAGACAAATGTTGAACTTTTTGGAAAGTGTGTGTCCCATTACAGCCGGCATAAAAGTAACACAGCATTTCAGAAAAGGAACATCATACCAACAGCAAAATATGGTGATGGTAATGTGATGGTCTGGGGCTGTGTTGCTGCTTCAGGACCTGGAAGACTTGCTGTGGTAAATGGAACTATGAATTCTGCTGTCTACTAATAAATCCTTAAGGAGAATGTCCAGCCATCTGTTTGTGACCTCAAGCTGAAGCACACTTGGGTTCTGCAGAAGGGCAATGATCCAAAATACACCAGCAAGTCCCCCTCTGAATGGCTTAAGAAAAACAAAATGAAGACTTTGGAGTGGCCTAGTCAAAGTGCTGACCTGAATCCGATTGAGATGCTGTGACATGACCTTAAAAAGGCAGTTCATGGTCGAAAACCCTCCAATGTGGCTGAATTACAACAATTCTGCAAAGATGAGTGGGCCAAAATTCCTCCACAGCGCTGTAAAAGACTCATTACCCATTATCGCAAATGCTTGATTGCAGTTGTTGCTGCTAAGGGTGGCCCAACCAGTTATTAGGTTTAGGGGGCAATCACTTTTTCACAAAGGGCCATGTAGGGTTGGATTTTTTTCACCCTTAATAATGAACACCTTCATTTAAAAACTGCATTTTGTGTTTACTTGTGTTATCTTTGTCGAGTATTTAAATTTGTTTGATGATCTGAAACATTTAAGTGTGACAAACAAACAAAAAATGAGAAACCAGGAACAGGAGATCAGCACATCATCCCTGATCAGAAAGTGCAAGTTTGATGGCCCACAGCATGTAATCAGATTACACAGAGTAAAGAGCTCATAACAGCTGGTTGATCACAAGTAAAACATAAATTTGTGCTTTTATGTTTTATGCTGGATGACAACTTTAATATTGTGCTTCTGCTTCTTCTTGTAAAACTATTTATGTAGGTTTAGATCTATAAATCTCATTAATTTTAGGATTTTTTTTAAAATTGAAAACATTTTTTATATTTACTTTTGATACCTCTGGTTTTAACACATTTTGCTTTTTTTTTCCTAGCTGTACATTTTTAAACTGATTTGATTTTTTTGTACTTTAACCGTTTTTTTAAATTAAATTATATCAACTCTGCGTAACCAGGTAGGTAGCGGTAGTACAAAGCAATTTTCATTTCAATTCAACTTTATTTATATAACGACATTTCACAACAACAGTCATCTCATAACAATTTCAAACTGCAGGGGAAAACCTCACAATTGCAGAAAGACCCCAGAAATCAGGAGATCCCCTGTGAGCAGCACTTTGAGACAGTGGAGAGGAAAAACTCCCTTTTAGCAGGAAGAAACCTCCAGCAGAACCAGGCTCAGGGAGGGGGAGTCATCTGCTCCAACTGGCTGGGAGGTGAGGGGATAGAGAAGAAGAAGAAAAGAACAGACATGTAGAGAGCAAACAGCACAACGGGGACTCCATCTGTGGGAAAAACCAAACAGATGTTAATGACCGGCAAAAATATTTCATTGAGAGTGAAGAAAGAAGTGAAGCCCAGTGCATTGTTGGAGGTCCCCCGGCAGTCTAAACCTATTAGCAGCATAACTAAGGGAGGGTTCAGGGTCACCTGATCCCATCCTAACTATAGGCTATATCAAAAAGGAAGGTTTTAGCCCTGTTCTTAAAAACAGAGATTGAGTCTGACTCTCAAATCCAGATTGGCAGCTGGTTCCAAAGGAGAGGAGCCTGATAACTGAAGGCTCCGCCTCCCTTTGTACTTTTAGAGATTCTATGTAATACAGTAATTGTACATTTTGGGAGCGTAGTGCTCTGTTAGGATGACTGGGCGCATGCACACGCAGCGATTGGCAGCTGGTGAAAAAAGTCAGTCGTCTGTGTGTCTGTTTTATGCACTTTAATGTGTTTTTAACGAAATTCTGTGTTGTTTCTGTCCTGGAACGTTTGTAGACTGTATGGCAAAGAGCTCCCTGGTTCCATCGATATGGATTTCCTCCCCACTTTTGCACTGCTGCTTTTTTTCCACCGGCTGAGTGTCTCTGAGGTGAGCGCGATCGTGATCAAGTCGGGAAGAACACAATATTCCAGGGACATGATGCTGCATTTAAACACGGATGATGCAGCGTCTGTGATTGAGTCCATGCCGCAACTGCCGGACTTTATTTTGAGAGACGTTCATGGACACAGCGATGAAAAGAGAGACAAGAGAAGGAGGCGCGGAAAGCGTGGAGGCGTGAAATTACGCCTGAGGAAACGTCAGTTTGGTAACATTCCTCTTCCTTCCATGATTTTTGGGAACGTACAATCGCTGAGGAACAAGGTGGATGAAATTCAAGGGAATGTACGCTACCAGAAGAACTTTAAGAACTGTTGTGTCATGGCTTACACGGAGTCTTGGCTTACTCCACATGACCGGGACACGGACCTGTGGATTGATGGCTTTGGAGCCCCACTGCGTTCGGATCGGCAGGATGAGGTAACGGGAAAATGTCAGGGGGGCGGCGTATGTTTATACATTAACAAACAGTACTGCACATCTGTCACGGTCAGAGAGTGCATCTGTACACCCGATGTGGAGCTTCTGTCCGTATCGCTACGCCCCTTCTATCTGCCTCGCGAGTTCCCCCAACTTTTCATCACAACTGTGTACATTCACTCGAGGGCAGACGCTGACTCTGCCTGCAGCACCGTCTTTGATGTGGTGAAGCGGCTGCAATTTCTCCAGAGGCTCCAAACTTTATTCTTGGGGATTTTAACCATGTTTCTTTAAAGAAGACACTTAAAAACTTTTATCAGTATGTCTCCTGCCCAACCAGGCGAAAAAACACATTGGACCTGTGCTATGGATCCATAGAGAGGGCCTATAAATCACTCCCCCTTCCTCCTTTAGGATCCTCAGATCACAACTGTGTACATTTGCTGCCCACATATATAAAACTGCTCTCAGAAGAGGCAAGGTGGAGACCAGAGACATAGAGGTGTGGTCAGAGGATTCAGTGCACTGCCTCCAGGAATGCTTTAACCGTACAGACTGGGAGATGTTCACACTGGCCTGCGGGGATGATTTGGACTCTTTGGTAGACGTCACATGCTCATACATGGCTTTCTGTAAAAATATGATTGTTCCACGTAAACGTGTCAAAATATATCCCAACAACAAGCCATGGGTTACAAAATCAGTTAAATCCTGCTTACAGAGGAAAGCACTTGCCTTTAAACAGGGGTCTGTTTCTGAGCTACAGGTTGCCACAAAAGAGCTGAAGTCCGAAATTTTAAGAGCAAAACAGAATTATAAATCAGAATTGGAAAGTAAGATGGCAACAAAGAAACTTGGTTCAGCCTGGGCCAGTATGAAAACTATTGCAGGCCTTCAGAGCACAGAGCGCAGTAATCGTATGTTTTTAGATGGTTTTAATTCAGACACAGAGCTGGCTAACGCTCTTAATTGTTTTTATGGTCGTTTTGACTCCTTGATTTTAGCACAGAAACCCAAGATTTGAAACAGAAACTCAAAGACAATCAGCACTTTAATATTGAGGTGCAGAATATTAAAAGGCAGTTCTGCGCTGTAAAAGTGAACAAAAGTCAGGGCCCTGATAACATACGTGGGCACTTGGTAAAGTCCTGTGCACATGAACTGAGTCCTGTATTTCATTACATTTTCAATAAGTCCTTACAGACCCAACATGTGCCCAAGATCTGGAAAGACGCTGTGGTTGTCACCGTTCCAAAATCCAGCTGTCCTAAAACGGTAAACGACTTTAGACCAGTTGCTCTGACTTCAATTTTAATGAAAATGTTTGAAAAACTGGTCAGATGTGAGGTCCTAAAGCAGAGTGAGCATGCATTGGATCCTCTGCAGTTTGCCTATAGGCCTCACAGAGGAGTGGAGGACGCCACTGTCACTCTGTTTAACATGCTTTTTAAACATCTGGATTTTAATGGGACACATGCCAGGCTTTTATTTGTGGACTTTTCCTCCGCCTTTAATACAATCCAGCCTCATATTTTAGTTGAAAGGCTCCTGCAACAATTTGATTTGAGCAATAATCTGGTGGGTTGGATTCTGGATTTTTTAACCAACAGGACGCAGAGAGTAAGGGTCAATGGCACATTGTCTGACCTAAAGTGCTCTTCTACTGGCTCTCCTCAGGGGTGTGTGTTGTCACCACTACTCTTCATCCTGTACACAAACATGTGTTGGAGCAGACATGACAACAGACACATTATTAAGTATGCTGATGATTCAGTTATTGTCAGTCTCCTCCAGGATGGTGAGAGTGGCCACGGCCCAGTAATTGATGATTTTGTTCACTGGTGTGAGGATTCCTACCTGCAACTGAAAACGACAAAAACTAAAGATATGATTATTGACTTTAGGAGGAAAACTCCCAGGCACAAAGTCACCGTACTAAAAGGTCAGACCACCGAATGTGTACAATCCTACAAATATCTTGGGATGATTATCGATAGTAATTTAAACTTTGAAGAGAACTGTGAAAGGGTGTGCAAAAAGGGTCAGCAACATTTGCATTGCTTGAGGAAACTTGCACGCTTCCAAACTGACCGAACCATAATGACAATGTTTTATCGGGCTTTTATTGAATCTGTTTTATCCTTTTCTTGAGTGTCATGGTTTGGTCAGATAAAACTGAAACAGAGGAAATCCTTGGATCAGGTAGTTAGATGGTCCAGTCGTTTGCATGGTGAGTCACAGCTGAGCCTGACATCCCTGTACACCAGACAAGTACAGAGGATTGCTACCTCCATTTTAAATGATGACTCCCACCCTTTGCACTGCAACTTTCAGCTTCTTCCCTCAAGACGGAGGTTTGCTGTCCCAAAAAGCAAAACCCAGTGCTACAAAAACAGCTTTGTTCCTGCTGCTGTCAAAGAACTGAACAAGTTGTAACAATATATTCCACATAATTTAGGTACCTATTTATTAACTCCATTTTATATTTACTTATTTTTGTAGGATTTTATTTGGGTTCTAAATCCTTTATTGGGTTTTAGACCTTTGAGTTTTTAATCCTCTTTGACTAGTCTAACTTTTTAATATGACCCTTCTCTCTTATCTCTGGTTTTTCTCTCATCTTTGTCTCTATACCCTGATTGACAAAGCCTTAAGTATTTTTATCATGTTTATGGTCAGCTTCATGTGTGCCTGTGTTTGTGTTTATGTTGAATGTAACTGTGGCTTGTAAATATGGATGTCACCAGACTGCAAAACAAATCTACCTACGGGTACAAATAAAGTAACCTGAACCTGAACCTGATAAGGTACTATCAGATCTTTCAAATAACAAGGGGCCTGATTATTTAGAGCTTTGTAAATGAGAAGAAGGATTTTAAACTTAATTCTAGATTCTATGGGAAGCCAATGAAGGAAGACCAGAACCGGAGAGATGTGCTCTCTCTTTGTAGTACCTGTTAAAACTCTAGCTGCAGCATTTTGGATCAAGTGAAGGCCCACAACAGTGAGTGTAAACCATGAAGAAGAAGAATTTCTGTAAAAGTGTTAAAAAGATTTTTTTTTCGGCCACAAACAAATGCAAGATCAGCTGACCTGGAGAAGGTTTTGGCTCGGTTTCTGCTTTCTGCTTGGTTTACTTTTTTCCATCATCACTGGCCCCCCAGATGAAAATCCAAATGACCCCCCCCCCCCCCCCCGTGTTCTCCATGCCAAATTATCAATCACAGCAACATTATGGTATATACAGAGCAACTCCATACTCGGGGATGCACACAGCAGCAAAGCACTTATAAAATCTTTGTTTGCAAAGCACTGTGGTGATTGACAGGTTGTGATGGTGTGTGTTATCCAATCAGTGTGGTCATGATGTCACAGACACACGACATGAAGACACAGAGCGGTTGCAGAGCAGTGGCTACAACATTTATTGATAAAAATGACATATTTTGACTGAGCAACTCCATATTCAGGGATGCACACCATCGTAACCTCAGGAAACCACGTTTAAACTCTGAGGAAAGTCTGACAAACAGTTTGAGAGATATGCATGGAACAGACACACACACAGACAGAGATTCAGTGAATTTATAGATAGATATGCACATGCTTAGCCTGCCAACAAACAGACTCATGTTTTGGAAAATATGCATTAGCATATCTGTGAAAATCAGCTACTCCCTGGATGGGGATCGATCAACTCAGAAACTACAGCAGATAGAGCCACTCGGTCCTCAATCTAATACTAGCATCCTGTACAATACAATAATCTTTAACCTGCCATCAGAATTTACATATTAAAATTTTTAAAATTATATAAATATAGAGCCAGTGCACTGATGCGGCCCAGCTTTGTCCTCAAACAACCTCTGGATACTTTGCCCAACGCGTCACGAGCAGCTGCCATCATGCATTTGTGAAAAGGTCCATGGAAGCAGGTTCTCTGCATACTGCTCTGACTGACTACTCTGGGTTTGTTTTGTGTGGGTTTTAATGCAAACCCCCTAATGCTGCCACTCAGTTTTGCCACCCAGTATTATTTAAATGTCATAAGTTGTGATTGATGACGTCATCTGCATCCCCTCTAACTAGAACATCAGGCAGTGAAACCAAAGGAAAACTCCGCTAATGTTGGCGCTCCAGTCACCGATGCAGCTGTCATGCAGGACTGTTTCAGTAACACAATTCGTCATCAACTCACACACTTGAATTTCACAGAACGTGGAAAAGCCTGTTAGGCTCGTGGCTAACTAGCACTGAGCTAACGGTCTTCAGGAGCTGCTACCTCCACATCCAGACAGTTTTAAGGTTTAGCTGCAGCTCAAAACCTCCTTAAATCCACAAATATCTGAACTCACATGAGCAGGATTCCTGACAGCAGTTCAGCAACAAATCGCCTCTTCCTCCGTTTTCCCAGCAGTGTCTGTCGCCATGGAGGCAGTGAGAGACTACCGTAAAGCAGGTTCTGCCGGAAATCTTAAAGATACAGTACCCTACTGAACTATACAAAAATACAGAACAACTGAAAACACCGAAAAAACCATCATAGTTAAATTTTTAACAGTATTTTTTTAAAAAGTTAAGTTATGATAGAAACATAAATCAGTTATAAGCAATTGTTTTAATTTTTTTTATTGAAAATGTAAATATCTCCCCACAAATTATTAGACATTTTCATTTCACCTCTAATTACAGCTAGAATATGACTGTATATGCACAAGACACAAAGCAATTGAAATAAATAAATAAAAAAAACAAGTTAAAACACTCAGCATTAAAAGAAGGGAGTGTCTATTCATAGTTTCAAGTTGACGTCACACGGCTGCGTTACTATATGGGCGGTGTTGTGTATGTAAATTGGCTGTATTACTAAGATGGCGGCTGGGGTGGACATGGGCTAGACCGGGGTGTCTAACTACCGGTTTCCGGTGGTGATGAACAGTCGGGGTATAAAGGAAGTGGGCGGAAGAGGCTCTGCCTCTTTCCTCGCAGGAGCCACCTGGCAAGCAGGCGAGTGCCGTAAGCCTCTTTATGTAAATAACTATCACTGTAATAAAGCTCCATAAACTACATCAGTTGTGCATTTGCTTTTACCCAATTATGGACACAACATTTTGCGATGAGGTAAAAGCGGGAATGGACAAGTCTGTTGCTGAGTTTCGGCCGTTTCTGGAGGCCCCGGGCAGACCGCCCGTGCCGTGGCCTTATTGGTTCTTTACTTTTACCAAGTACCTAGTGGCTTTGAACCTCGGCAAGCATGAGAGGCTTCGCGCGAGGGCTGCGTTAGTCCATAATTTGGGTACTGAGGGGCAGAGAGTATTAGAGAGCCTGGGGGGAGCTGATAGCTTCGATGGCGTTGTGGAGTTGATGGCACGCCATTTTTGCGCTCGAAGAGCGCCACGGTCCAGCACATCCAGTTTCAACAGCGCCGCCAGTGGTTGGGAGAACAAATGATGAGGTTCATTGAAGATCTCCAAAGGCTGGAGAGGGGATGTAATTTCGGACACCTTGAAGATGAAATGATTCGGGACCAACTAGCAGAACATGTTCACTGTACAGCGGTCCAGTCCAGCTTGTTGGGAGTATCCAAGAAGGTTGACAATGACCACAGCTATCGAGCTCGCCCAACAGTTCGAGGCAGAAGAGACCATCATGAGAGGCCTTCCTGAAGGGGCCTTTCTGGGTGAAGGTAAGTTTTGTGCTGAGGCACTATTTTGAGACCCTGGTGATGGTGATGTTAGAGAGGATATGTATGCCTCTGTTGTTAAAATACGGTCCGCCCTAGGTACGGCACGTTGTTACAGTTGTGGGTCCCCTGTTCACCACTATAAGGCCAGTGTGTGCCCAGTGAAAGGAAAGCATTGTGGCAAGTGTGGTTTGTGGGACCACTTTGTCAGGGCGTGTGCTAACTTCGAATGTAGGAGCCATAGGAAGGAACCAGGTGCTGCGCAGAAGACTCCGACTATAGTACACACGGTCTCCCCGGAGACAACGGGAAGGATCGGGTGTGACATCATGCTTGATGGTGTCGTGGTTCCACTGTTGGTGGACACTGGAGCAGTTATCTCAGTGTTGAACCTGGCGACCGTGAACAGTTTGTTTCCCCATCGACAAATAAAACAACAAGGAAGAGAATGTTATGGCTCTGGATGGAACAGACTGGCAGTTTGGGGGTTTGTGGAAATGGAAGCCCGTTATAAGTCTGTTGTTGTGCCCCAAGCCCACATTCACGTCACCACTGGGGGGGGGGGGGACGTTAACATCATGGGGTGTTATCTCTCTTTGTAATCTCATCGGTTTCCGGTGGTGATGCCACTTGAGGTATAAAGGAAGTGGGCGGAAGAGGCTCTGCCTCTTTCCTCACAGGAGCCACCTGGCAAGCAGGCGAGTGCCGTAAGCCTCTTTATGTAAATAACTATCATTGTAATAAAGCTCCGTAAACTGTATCAGTTGTGCATTTGCTTTTACCCATTTGCTTTTACCCAATTTTGAATAAAAAATACAGCCATGTTGGCAGGAAGCTGCCGAGGGAATTCTATTTCATTAAAGCAGACTTTTCTTCTGCTTTTTATAAGATGCAGCCACATATTTTAATTGATTGACTTGTTATTTTAGGTTACCTGATCAAATTTCATTATTGCTTTTAAACTTTTTAACTGACGGGGTTAAGCAGGTCTGTGTTAACAGTCTTATGTCTGATCTTACCATTTCAAATGTCACCACTCGCCGCTCATGGGCATCCACCTCAGCCGCGTGCACCTGCACCTTGTTAGCGCGCAGCTACTTATTCCACCTCGCCCTGAGCTTCGGCCTGGAGCCGCCTGTCTCCCTGCTTACTCAAACCTTTAGCAGATTCCTTTCCTCCAGGCCTGCTGACCGTCTTCTGGACACGTAAGCTGTCATTTATTGTCTCACCTGTTCCTGTCAGCCTTCCCCTGTGCACAGGTGGATCTCCCGGCGGCGGACACTCTCCTCCTCGCCTTGCCGTACCTCCTTGGACGCACAGCAGGACGCTGTCTCCCAGGCTTGGGATCTTGCCAACGCCAGCCACCACAGTTACTGCAAGTAAGCACATAACCTTATCACTCTCCCGTGTGGTTTGCCCAGCTAACCCCTGTTCTCTTTTCACTCGTAGGGTTGCCTGGCTGTACGGCATGCTGCTCTGTCCTGGCCTGCATCCTTCACCCACAATACACTCTTATTCCTCACACACGCATCCATACATGTTACACTGGTTAATAATAAAGCTTTCAAATCTGCCTGAGCCTGCGTGCGTGTTTCCTGGGCCGAATAATATGTCAGTACGGCTCCAGCAAAGCGGCCCAGCGGACAGCGGGCTTGCACGCCGTTTTTCCACCCTCGAGGCTCGGGTGGATATGATTGCTTACCAACAACAAATCATTTTCAATCAATTAACCGGAATTACTCACCGGTTAGACCACCTGGATCCCCAGCAGGCGTTTCCCCCGGTCCCTCAAGGCGCCTCGGCTCCGGTCCCTTCCACGGCTGGCCAGCCTAGCTCGGGAACGCCGACCCGGCTCACACCTATCCCGACCCCCGCTCGCTTCAACGGGAAGCTCGGTGGGGCACAGGGGTTTATTCTGCAGTGCGAGTCGGTGTTCTAGCGCGTTCCCGGGGATTTTCCCTCAGACCACAGCCAAATTGGCTACATGGCTAACCTCTTGGAGGGGCGAACGTTAGCTTGGGCTTACGCCGTCATGTCGAAGCCCAGCTACGCGAACATCTCCTATGGCCAGTTCGTGCTGAATTTTCGAGGTTTTTGACCACTCGCATTGTGACAGCGTCCTCGCCGACCGGCTCCTTAGTCTTCAACAGGGAGGCTGATGGGCGGCGGACCACGCTGTTGACTTCCAGGTGGCAGCGGAGGAGGTTGGCTGGGGAGAGGCAGCTCTCTGAAGCATTTTCCTCCGTAGCCTCAGCTCTGGTCTGCAGGACGAATTGGCCAGCCGGGACCTCCCTGGAGGGCTGTCCAAGCTAATCTCTCTGACAATTAGCTTGGACAACAGGTTGCGGGAGCGGACCGCCGAGCAGAAGTCTGTCCGCCGCTCGTGCGGATTCTCCTTCCGCGCTCCTCAGTTCCACCTATGGTAATCGGGCCAACCGGCCAAATCCCGTATCATCATGCACACTGCCCATACGTTTCTGCCACAACCCCACCGGGCATTTCACACACGCACTGGTGGATTCTGGGGCAGAGCAGAGTTTCATCTCTAAAAGCCTGGCGACCCGTTTGGGCATACCGTGCAACCACTGTCAACCCCCCTTAACCTGGTCACTCTCTCTCGCTCTCCTCTGGGATCAGTGACGCATTGCACTAAGCCAGTTCCCATCATCATCTCGGGCAACCACCGGGAGGATCTGACCCTTTGTCTTGCCCTCCTCGTCGGACCGTGTCATCCTAGGTTACCTTTGGCTGCGTCTGCATAACCCTGTCCTGGATTGGAGAACCGGCAGCGTCCTTTCCTGGAGCACCTTCTGCCTGGGCACCTGCCTCCAGTCGGCAGCCTGTGCTCATTCCTCCCCTCCGCCGGCGCCAGTCTCCGAGCCCCCAGACCTGACCCTGGTGCCGCAGGAGTTCCACGACCTGGGAATAGCGTTCAAAGTCCAGAGCCTTGTCCCTTCCTCCTCACCGGCCATATGACTGCGCGATAAACCTTCGCCCAGGGGCTCCCTTGCCATCTGGCTGCCTGTACAGTCTCTCAGCACCTGAACGCGAGGCGATGGATACATATATCAAGGAGTCGCTCAGCGCTGGGATCATCCGCCCCTCCTCGTCCCCGCTCGGCGCGGGATTTTTCTTCGTGTCAAAGAAGGATGGGTCCCTGCGTCCCTGCATCAACTTCAGAGCGCTGAACGACATCACCATCAAGGATCGCTACACCTTGCCGCTCATGGACACCGCCTTCCACTCCCTCCAGGGGGCGACCTGGTTCACAAAGCTAGACCTCCGCAGCGCTTACCATCTCGTTAGGATCCGGGAGGGAGACGAATGGAAGACGGCCTTTAGGACGCCCAGCGGCCATTTCAAGTATCTGGTAATGCCGTTCGGACTCACCAACGCACCTGCCGTTTTCCAGCGTCTCATCAGCGACATTCTGCGGGACTTCCTGGGAGTCTTCGTCTTTGTGTATCTGGACGACATACTCATCTTCTCCAAACCACGGGAGGAGCACCAGGTCCACGTGAGGCGGGTTCTGCAACGGCTGCTGGAGAATCGCCTGTACATCAAAGCGGAGAAGTGCGAGTTCTACGCCCGGACCACCTCCTTCCTGGGGTTCGTTATCTCACACAACCAGATTCTCCCCGACCCCGCTAAGGTCAAAGCGGTGGTCGAGTAGCCCACGCCTACCTCCAGGAAGCAGGTGCAGCAGTTTATTGGATTCGCTAACTTCTACCGGCGCTTCATCCTGAACTTCGGCGCCATTGTCACGCCCCTGACCCGCCTCACGTCATCAAAGGTGCCCTTCCAGTGGTCTGATGAAGCGGCCACCGCCTTCAAGACTCTCCAGGCGGAATTCGCGTCCTCCCGGGTCCTGACCCAGGTCGACCCCGCGCTGCAGTGTCTAGTGGAGGTCGACGCGTCCGACATGGGGGTGGGGGCGGTGCTCTCTCAGCGCTCGCCGGTGGATGGAATCAAGCGGCCCTGCGCCTTCTTCTCCCGGCGGTTATCGGCGGCAGAGCGCAACTACGACGTCGGCGACAGGGAGCTCCTCACTGTCAAGCTCGCGCTGCAGGAGTGGCGTCACTGGTTGGAGGGGGCAGCCCAGCCTTTTGTGGTCTGGACGGACCATAAGAACCTCGAGTATTTGAGGTCAGCTAGGTGCCTGAATGCCCGCCAGGCGCGCTGGTCTCTATTTTTTGCTCGCTTTCAATTCACCATCACTTACCGTCCAGGCTTGAAGAATGGGTTGCCCGACGCCCTATCCAGGCATTTCGCCCCTGAGGATCCGGAGGAGTCTGAACACACCATCCTTCCTAGCTCGTGTGTCGTGGGGGCGGTTTCCTGGTCCATCAAGGACAAGATTCTAAGGGCTCAGGAGACGGAGACGGATCCTGGCAGGGGGCCAGAAGGGAGGCTTTTCGTTCCTTCAGCGGTTAGAGGAGAAGTGATCCACTGGGCCCATACCTCCAAGCTCGCCTGCCACCCTGGCATCACCCGCCTGGTGAGTCTGCTGCAGCGCTCATTCTGGTGGCCGGGTCTCCAAAAAGACGTCACCAATTATGTCCGGGCTCGCCCCCAGTGCGCTACTGGCAAGTCCCTGAACTCTCCGCCTGCGGGTCTACTCCAGCCCCTGCCGGTCCCGGGCAGGCCCTGGTCACACATCGCCCTAGACTTCGTCACCGGTCTCCCTGTCTCCAACACCTTCGACACGGTCCTGACAATTGTGGATAGATTTTCTAAGGCCACCCATTTTGTGCCTCTTAAGGGTCTCCCTTCGGCACGTGAGACGGCTGACCTCCTGGTCCAACATGTTGTCAGGCTGCATGGGATCCCGCTGGACGTGGTATCGGACCGGGGCCCCCAGTTTGTCTCCCAGGTTTGGAGGTGCTTCTGCAATGCTTTGGGGGCCACGGTTAGTCTCTCCTCTGGTCACCATCCCCAGTCTAATGGGCAATGCGAGCGCACGAATCAGGAGTTGGAGGCCGCTCTGCGCTGCGTGACCTCCTCCAATCCATCATCCTGGAGCTCCTACCTGACCTGGGTGGAATATGCCCACAACTCTGCACGATCTTCTGCTACTGGTGTGTCGCCCTTCGAAGCGTCCTTGGGGTATGACCCCCCCTTGTTTCCTGAGCAGGAGGGTGAGTTGGCTGTTCCATCGGTCCAGGCGCACATGAGGCGCTGCTGGAGTGTGTGGACCAAGACAAGGAATGCGCTTTTACGCACAGCGGCGCGCAACAGTTCCACCACCAACCGCCACAGACAGCCAGCCCCTGACTACCAGGTGGGTCAACGGGTTTGGCTCTCCTCCCAGGATATTAAACTCAAGGCCGAGAAGAGGAAGCTGGCGCCGCGATTTCTAGGTCCCTTTGTGATTTCTAAGATTGTCAACCCGGTGGCTGTGCGTTTGGCCCTCCCCCCCCCCCCCCACGTGTGTGTCCCACCTTCCACGTATCTAAGATCAAACCTGTTCTTTCCAATCCACTCTGCCCCCCTCCTAGGTCGCCTCCCGATCCTAGGATGATCGATGGTGACCCGGCGTGGGGTGTTACTTCCATCTTAGACTCCCGGCGCCGAGGTCGTGGGCTACAATACCTGATGGATTGGGAAGGTTATGGACCGGAGTGGAGATCCTGAGTGCGCTCTTCGTGGGTGTTGGATCAGGACCTCATCACGGAGTTTCACCGGACGCACCCAGGTAAGCCAGCGCCAGGAGGCGCTGGTGGGGGTGGGTGGGGGAGTACTGTCACCACTAGCCGCTCACGGGCATCCACCTCAGCTGCGCGCACACCTGCACCTTGTTAGCGCGCAGCTACTTATTCCACCTCACCCCGAGCTTCGGCCTGAAGCCGCCTGTCTCCCTGCTTAATCAAACCTTCAGCAGATTCCTTTCCTCCAGGCCTGCTGACCGTCTTCTGGACACGTAAGCTGTCATTTATTGTCGCACCTGTTCCTGTCAGCCTTCCCCTGTGCAGGTGGATCTCCCGGCGGCGGACACTCTCCTCCTCGCCTTGCCGTACCTCCTCGGACGCACAGCAGGACACTGTCTCCCAGGCTTGGGATCTTGCCAATGCCAGCCACCACAGTTACTGCAAGTAAGCACATAACCATATCACTCTCCCGTGTGGTTTGCTCAGCTAACCCCTGTTCTCTTTTCGCTTGTAGGGTTGCCTGGCTGTACGGCATGCTGCTCTGTCCTGGCCTGCATCCTTCACCCACAATACACTCTTATTCCTCACACACGCATCCATACACGTTACACTGGTTTTTTCAAATTTGCCTGAGCCTGCGTGCGTGTTTCCTGGGCTGAATAATATGTCCTCAAATACACGTTCCCCTCAGGGCTGTGTCCTTTCACCTCTGCTTTTTATCATTTATCGTGACAGCTGCAGATCCTCTCAACAGGACAGCTATCTGGTGAAGTTTTCTGACCACACAGCCCTGCAGTGTCTTCTTCAGGAATCACAGACTGATCAAGGCTCTGCCCTGTCTTCATTTGTGGAATGGTGTGACAAGGACTTCTTGGATTTAAAGGTCACTAAAACTAAAGAGATGATTATTTTCTTTCAGAACGACACAGGAGAACCTGAACCGAGTATTATACGTGAAGAGGACGTTCACTAGTGGAGACCTACAAATATCTGGAAACAGTGTTTGACTCTCAGATGAAGTTCATGGCCAACACAGAGGCAGTTGTTAAGCGTGGACGACAACATACTTGTTGCAGAAATTGAACTCTTTTTATGTTCCTGGGATAATTTTATGTAGTTTTTAATTGTTCCTTTATTGAGAGTCTTAACTTTTTCTTTTATCTGTTGGTATAATGGGCTCTCTGTGAAGGACAAGAATGGCCTTAATACAGTCATAAAGGTCTGCTCCAAGATCACTGAGTTCATCTGGATAATTTAAGCTCACTGTGGTGTAGACATGTGTTACAGAAGGCTAGCACTATCATTAGCCAGTCTGACCATGTATTAAATAGTGAATTTGTTTAAATGTCCTCAGGCTGACGCCACCTTGCACCCCGGAGGAGGTCTGGCCCTTATTCCAATTCCTTTAATCCTTCAGCTATGAAGCTGTTGAATACCCAGTGTTAAAAGGGGTTGTGTGTTTCCCCACACACAAAGGACACAAAATTAAGAGCAAAATGTCAAAATAAAGCTGCAACCAGGGGGGAAAAAAAAAAAAAAGTCACACATTTACAAGAATGAAGATGAGATTAGATAAAGATCTTAATCCTACACTTGGTAAATCAGGAACTACATTTTGTCATAAATTTGTGACTTTTTTCTTGTAAATTTTAGTTGTTTTTTTTTTACACTCCAATTGTACTGAAGTTGGGACATTATGTAAAATGCAGTAAAAAGCAAAATAATAATAATAATAAATAATAATGCGTCAGATTTATATAACGCTTTATCATAGACACTCAAAGACGCTTTACAAGTAGATCCATTATTCATTCACTCAAATTTTAGGGGGGTTTTTACACTCCAATCCTGCTGAAGTTGGGACATTGTGTAAAAAGCAATTAAAAGCTAAATAAGTTGATTTGCAAATCCTTTTCAACCTATATTCAGTTGAACATACTACAAAGACAAGATATTTAATGTTCACATTGATTAACTTTTTTTAAAGAGGTCATTGACTGAAAAATGGCATTTGTAGGTTTTAACCATCGGAAATGAGTCTACTGGTCAGTCTACTGGTCAGTTAATTATCCATTATTTTAATTAAAATGTTCAAAACAGTCAATTCTCTTCAAAAGCACACAGCCTTTTTCTCGTTTTACTCCACCAGAAATGTTTTATACTTTTTTGTGGAAATCGTTAACATCATGTTTAGAAAAAGCCAACCCACCGCTGTCCTTGAGACCAGCGCCATATAAGAGTTGCGACACTCTTTGATCTCGCCGCTGCCCGGTCACCTGGTTCATGAAGCGCCAAATAGTTCCAAACAACAACATTTCTATAATGGTGTGTGTTTTATGAAAATATTTAGACAGGTTCGTGAGGAGTCGGCACACATGAAAGTAATTTACACTGAGACAGACTGCTAGAATAAACTGTATCTTTTATTCCCCACAGACCATATCTCCACACACAAAAGAGAAATCATTGCATGTCACACATTTCCTTCACACAAGGATTAATGCACTTCATGTCATTTCATCAGCTCTTACCGTAATACAGATGACTGGGAGCCGCAGTCCGCAAAGAGCGTGATTTCTCAGCTGGACGTTTTGCGCAAAACTCACAGCAGACTCCCCGTAAAGAGGGAAAGCCCCTGTTTTTAAAGGAAGGCTAGGTACAGAACAGAGTGGCCATCTCTGTTCCGAGTAAGCCTCTCTCTCTCCCACATTCTCAGAGTTGCATGAGGGGCGGGGAGGGCCAGTCCCAGCCCCCAGACAACTCTTTGCCTGGCTCCCAAAACATACTGTGAACTGAACACCTGCTTTCTGCTTCATCACACACACACACATATGAGGAATAAAGGCGCCTTTGTTTCATAAGCATGGAACAGTGATTTAAGGAGTGAGAAACTTGCTGTGCTAAGGAAAACAGTTTCTAAAAACAGGTCATACTGTCCAGGTCATGGTGTGCCTTAAGATAAATTCATCATGGGAAGAGAACTGGATTGTTAAAACATATTAAAAACAACTGAGAAACAAATCAGGGCACACATTAAAAACACATTTATATTACATTCCACCCTTTGACCTTATTTGTGATCAGTTGGTAAAGATAATTGCTTTCTTCCCCAACTAAATGCTTTCT
Source organism: Pholidichthys leucotaenia (assembly GCA_020510985.1). Lineage (NCBI taxonomy): Eukaryota > Metazoa > Chordata > Actinopteri > Cichliformes > Pholidichthyidae > Pholidichthys > Pholidichthys leucotaenia. Next base: position 361,534 of record JAJAQF010000023.1, read on the forward strand.
TCCCCAACTGAAAAACAAATCAGGGCACGCATTAAAAATATTTATATCACATTTTCCACCCTTTGACCTTATTTGTTCTATCAGTTGGTGAAGAACATTGGGTAATTACTGTCTTCTTGGGGAATACTTTCATCCTCATAAGGTATGCCGACATGATTATGGTGAGATAATTCCACCCAATTGAAGTCCCAAATGCATGTTACAACATGCCACAATAGCCCACTTCTCCACCCATTACTCAAGCCTACGGCATAATCATAACATATCCAGTGACCAGGAGGGTCAGCACTCACCTCTACTTTGCAAGATATGGTACCATACCCTCCATCTCGAAAAATGACTGTGATTTTCATATTGCTAGAGAATTATATATTCTTTTACTTAGAATTTGTTTTACTCTTCTAATATAGCAGAAAGCACTGAAATTGCATATTGTTAAGACAGATAGAACAGCAATTAATATAGCTAGGGGAGGCACCAGTGTTTTGCGAGCAGTGACTGACATGCCTGAGAATATATCCCACCAGTGATGAGCAGAAACTTGCTCTATCTGATGAGCTGCATGCAATACCTTTCCTTGGGCCACCACAGTGGATATTACTGCAGCATGCACATTAGACATATGATCACCAATGAGCTTTTGTATCTCCGTGGATCCATTCAGTGCGCCTCTGAATCGATCCAGGGACACCTGCCATGGAACTTCCAGCACCCGCCATTGCAGGGCGGTCAGGTGAACCTCACTGGAAAAGTTGGTAAGACGATATGTCCGATTATGCCATTGCCACATGTGAACACCATGCAGACACCCAGTGAAAGGTACCCTAGGCAACATTGGATGGAAACTTAAGGTACATAGAGTATGGGGCCCTATTTGCCACATCATGTCACGAGGTTTTTCTATTCTCCATTCACATAGTGCCTCTGTCATGGTTAAGCATGGTTCAGTATATATTTCTCGACTTAGGCATGCATATCCTTGGTCAGTCAAATCACATTCTGATAAATCATATGTATTATTTTGCCCTGGATCAAACCATCTCCCTTTTAATTGAATAAACCAAAATGCCGTGGCAGTAATTACTGGTAACACATGATATTTGCACACGTTAACAGCTCTTGTGACAGTTAATTGAGTCCATTGCCCGCTACACATCGTGCTATTGCAGATGGTTTTTTCAGGATGCGGAATTAACCACCATTCTTCAGTGATGTTCCACACTTCTCGCCATTGTCGAGCGTGATTGGCAGTGACAATGCGAGTGAAACGTTCCAACTGCGTGCGGATATCCAAAACTTGAATGTTGCACACAGTCCAATTGAAAGCGCGAGTGATGTTCGTCATCAATTCACTCGTAGCATTCCACATGGTCAAATCCCAATTCAGACGTTTTTGAAACAGATTGGCGGCCTCCATTTGAGGCCCCACCACCGTAGGCATCCAAAACCCAACTTGTTGAATGCCTAAAGACGTTTGATGTCCAGTATCTGCCAACATTGATCTGGTTATCTCGTTGTTAATGGTGTTGGAGATTCCCAAAACTGTGCCAAATCCTCCCAGCAATGTGTCATACCATGCTCTCTTCTTCTTGGTTGAACATTTGGGAATGGGTGGTATCCTTACCATCCAATTGACGGTGACATGGCTGGTTTGTGTGGCCACCGTTGTACAGGTCGATAGTATGGGTGCCAGGTTCGTTGGGGATATATGCTTCGGGTTTTTGTCGACCACTACAATAGGGTACACAAAGGGGATTTGTCGCCCCTTTATGACTGTTCCATTCATCAAATACACTTCCTTATCTCCTGTTATATTGATGGATAGCTTTGTACCATTTAAGGTAGTATCACATTTCAGTGAATCATTAGTCGCTTTGGCCACGCATATGGTTACATTGGCAGTTAAGTTCACCATGCACCCCTTCTCCACCGCAGGCACATTATATTGATTTTTGACACATTTGGGGCATATGTAGATAGGACAGTGGCTGGTTAAGTTCAGTATCTTGCACTTTTGGTTTGATAAACAACAGAAACCGTCTTGACTCCGATTGGTACCGATTCGACTTTCCCTCCACTCCAACGAAACAGATTGGTCCACCTCAAACATTTCTTGGCCTGGTGTGGCGTGGACCTGGATCCAGCAACCGGCGATACTCATCCACAGGATCACAACGAGGGCAGGGCGGCACATGTCCCAGCAGACGACATAGCCATGTCCTCGGTGCTTGTGGGGGTGTTGAAGAAGACCCATGACGTGGCGGGTGTCCAATCACCAGTCTCCACCCGAACATTCCTGCAAAGCAAGCACATACTTAGGAGAAGAGAAAACACAGAATTAGTTCTCCCTTAGATAACATTTTGATACTGGTACATTTATCCAGGTTTCCTCTCCTGGATACAAAATGGTCACCACCTGATCCGTCCCTTGAGCTATGATCTCAGCCGGGCGGGGAGGGCCATTTTCTTGCCTCACCCATACTTTGGCCCCAGATTTATCTGTGGAACCAAAGCTTTTTTCGCCCCTTTGCGTCATCACAGCCGGCTTAGCAATCTCTTCAGGGTCAGTCATTAGACATGGTTTAATGACCAATTGGGCCACTTTATCCCCCTTATTCAGGGTTATGGGCTCTGATCTCAGTACGTAGCACACCACTCCCAATTCCCCTTGATAATCACTGTCAATCACACCTGCCAGAGTCGTTAAACCTTTTAGGGATAATCCAGACTTTGGCAATATGTGACCATACATTCCATTCGGGCATTGCAACCCAAGCCCTGTTTTTACCACAGTAGGTGTTCCTGGTACCAAGGTAAGAGTTTCCATAGTTCTTAGATCTAATCCAGCCGAGCCTTTCGTCGCTCGCACTGGTAGTGTTGCTTCTGGGTTAATCTTCCACATTTTAATAATTTGTCCTTCAGAATGTTCAAGATTGACAGTGATCATTCGGTTCAGTGGTGTTGTACCAGGTGCAATGGGTCTATTGTTTAGCTGTTTCAGCGCTTGTGGTAAGCGTTTTTTCCACCCTTCCAAACTATTGTTTATCCCTCCTTTTTTCAAGGTGGCTTTCAACAACCCATTCATTCTTTCAATTAAACCCGCAGCTTGGGGATGATATGGAACGTGATAGATCCATTCCACATGATTGTGTTTGGCCCAATCCTTCACCAGGTTTCCGGTGAAATGGGTCCCGTTGTCAGTTTGAATCTGTACAGGTAGCCCATAGAACCTTTCAATTAGTTCCACACAGGCCAGCGTGGCCTTCTGATTAGCCACTTTGGCTGGGTGTGCCACTACCACACCCGAAAATGTATCCACAGCCGTGCATACATATTTACATCGTTGTGACTCTGGAAGAGGACCAATAAAATCCATTTGCCAGATTTGCCCTGGACTCTTTCCCCTTTGTATATGTCCAGTGAGATGTTGTGGGACACCTCAGAATCAGAATCAGAATCAGGTTTATTGCCATTGTTCATGTGATACACAAACTAGGAATTTGTCTCGGTGCCATGCTGCAACATTAAAAACATAATGAGAAAAAGGGATAAACTAAAAAACTAAAGGACTAGAAACGTGCAATAAGTGTAGAAAAATAAGTAATAATAAGTAATAATAATACTAGTAATAATGAGTAGTACTAGTCAAGGCAGTTTAAAAAATTAGCATGTAGCAGATAATGTGAAGTACCACATAGTGCAGTCAATAATGCAACAGAAAAACAGTGATGAATGACATGAGTCTGGTTGAGCTGCTGTACATAGTGCACGAGAGTCAAAAGTCACTTAGTGTTCAGCAGTCTGATGGCAGAGGGGAAAAAGCTGTTCATGTGCCGAGAGGTTTTAGTCCGAATGGACCGAAGCCTTCTACCTGAGGGGAGGGGGGCAAACAGCACGTGACCAGGATGTGAAGGATCGGCTATGATCCGGCCAGCACGCCTCCGGGTCCTGGAGATGTACAGGTCCTGGAGAGATGGGAGCTTGCAGCCTATCACCTTCTCAGCAGTGCACACAACGCGCTGCAGCCTTAGTCTGTCCCTGGCAGTGGCTTCTGCGTACCACACAGTTATGGAGGAGGTGAGGATGGACTCGATGATGGCCGTGTAGAACTGCACTAACATCTTGGTGGGTAGCTTGAGCTTCCTCAGCTGCCGCAGAAAGAACATCCTCTGCTGGGCCTTTTTGATGAGGGAGCTGATGGTTGGCTCCCATTTGAGGTCTCGGGTGATGGTGGTGCCCAAGAAGCGGAAGGAATCTGCAAAGGTGATGGGAGAGCCTGTGATGGTGAGGGGGGGCAGGGGGGATGTGACTTTCCTGAAGTCCACAATCATCTCCGCTGTCTTCAGAGCATTCAGCTGCAGGTTGTTGTGGCTGCACCAGGACACCAGCTGGGCCACCTCTTCCCTGTAGGCGGACTCGTCACCGTTGGAGATGAGCCCGATGAGGGTGGTGTCGTCCGCAAACTTAATCAGCTTAACAGACTGGTGGGAGGAGGTGCAGGAGTTGGTATAAAGGGAGAAGAGTAGGGGGGAAAGTACACAGCCCTGGGGTGATCCAATGCTGATGCTAACAGAGTCTGAGACAGACTTCCCCAGCCGCACATGCTGTCTCCGGTCCGTCAGGAAGTCGGTGATCCACCTGCAGAGGGAGTCAGGCACGTTGAGCAGGGACAGCTTGTCCTGGAGCAGATCGGGGCGGATGGTGTTGAATGCGGAGCTGAAGTCCACAAACAGAATCCTGGCGTAGGTTCCCGGGGAGTCCAGGTGCTGCAGGATGGAGTGGAGGGCCAGGTTGACTGCGTCGTCCACAGACCTGTTAGCACGGTAGGCAAACTGCAGCGGGTCTAGGAGGGGTGTGGTGATGGACTTGAGGTGAGACAGGACCAGGCGCTCAAAGGACTTCATGACTACAGAGGTGAGCGCTACAGGTCTGTAGTCGTTAAGTCCAGTAATCCGTGGCTTCTTGGGGACAGGGATGATGGTGGAGGATTTGAGGCAGGTCGGCACGTGACATTGCTTAAGAGAGGTGTTAAAAATGTCTGTGAAGACAGGAGCCAGCTCTTTCGCACAGTGTCTCAGGGTGGAGGGAGACACACCGTCCGGCCCGGGGGCCTTGCGCGGGTTCAGTCTGGAGAACTGTCTGTGCACGTCCTGCTCACTGATGACAAGGGGAGGGGGGGAGGAGGAGGAGGAGGAGGGGGGGACCGCTCTTGATGAATTAGGGGCTGAGGAGGCAGAGGAGCTGGGTGGAGTGGGTGAGTTGGACACAGCTGACGAGGTGTCAAAACGGGCATAGTGTTGGGACAGTCTTTGACAAAGGGCTTTGTCATCCTGACCTTTAGAAGCCTGAGGCCGATAGTTGGTGATTTGCCTCAGTCCTCTCCACACAGAAGCCGAGTCATTAGCAGTGAACTGCTGCTGGAGTCTCTCAGAATATACAGATTTAGCTCTCCTCAGCTCTCTGTTAAACCGATATTTGACCTCCCTGTAGCAGTCCCTGTCTCCACTTTTCAACGCTGCTTCCTTCTCCTTCCTGATCCGTCTGAGCTTAGCTGTGAACCAAGGCTTGTCATCAGAATATCTTATCCTGGTGCGCGATGGGAGAATGTGCTCTTCACAGAAGTTGATATATGAGTTCACAGTGTATGTGTACTCATTAAGATCATGTGTGGCTCTTTTAAACATGCCCCAGTCAGTTATTTCCATGCATGTGTTCAGTTTCTCTCCAGCTTCACTGGTCAATTTCTTTGTGGTGGTCACCACAGGTTTAGTGAGTTTCAATTCAATTCAATTCAACTTTATTTATATAGCGCCATTTCACAACAACAGTCATCTCATAGCACTATCAACTGTAGGGAGGACCCCCACAGTTGCAGAAAGACCCCAGCAATCAGGCGATCCCCTGTGAGCAAGCACTTGGCGACGGTGGAGAGGAAAAACTCCCTTTTAACAGGAAGAAACCTCCAGCAGAACCAGGCTCAGGGAGGGGCAGTCATCTGCTGCGACTGGCTGGGGGGTGAGGGGATAGAGAAGAAGAAAAGAACAGACATGTAGAGAGCAAACAGCACGATGGGGACTCAATCTATGGGAGAGAACAAACAAATGTTAATGACCAGCAAAAAAAAAAAAAAATATTTCATAGAGAGTGAGGAAAGGAGTGAGGCCCAGTGCATTACTGGAGGTCCCCCGGCTGACTAAACCTATTAGCAGCATAACTAAGGGAGGGTTCAGAAAACACATGATCCCTCCCTAATTGTAGGCTATATCAAAAAGGTAGGTTTTAGCCCTATTCTTAAAAACAGAGATCGAGTCTGACTCCCGAATCCAGATTGGCAGCTGATTCCACAGGAGAGGAGCTTGATAACTGAAGGCTCTGCCTCCCATTGTACTTTTGGAGATTCTAGGTATTACAAGTAAACCTGCATTTTGGGAGCGTAGTGCTCTGTTAGGATGATACGGTAGTATCAGATCTTTTAAATAAAAAGGAGCCTGATTGTTTAGAGCTTTGTAAGTAAGAAGAAGGATTTTAAACTTAATTCTAAACTCTATGGGAAGCCAATGAAGGGAGGCCAGAACCGGAGAGATATGATCTCTCTTTCTAGTACCTGTTAAAACTCTTGCTGCAGCATTTTGGATCAGCTGAAGACTTTTTAAAGATGTTTTAGGACAACCTGATAATAAAGAATTACAATAATCTAATCTCGAGCTAACAAAAGCGTGGATCAGCTTCTCAGCATCACTCTGAGACAAGATGCTCCTAATCTTGGCAATATTACGCAAATGATAGAAGGCAGTCTTAGAAACAAATTTAATATGTGAATTGAAGGACAAATCCTGATCAAAAATAACTCCAAGGTTCCTCACAGAGCTATTAAGAGAAAGAGTAACTGCATCCAAACTGAAAGTTTGATTTGGAAAGGAATTTCTAAGGTTTTTTGGACCAACAAGAATGACTCCAGTCTTATCTGAATTTAATAGCAGGAAATTACAAGTCATCCAAACTTTGATTTCCTTAAGACAGGCTTCTAACTTGGCTAATTGATTAGTATCATCTGGCTTCATTGACAGGTATAATTGTGTGTCATCTGCATAACAGTGAAAATGTATACAGTGCTTTCTAATAATGTTGCCTAACGGAAGCATATATAAACTAAATAGAGTAGGGCCAAGCACAGATCCCTGTGGAACTCCATGACTAAGTTTCAGTCTCTGTCTGTATGTGGGGATGAGGTGAACCATCACGTGATCAGATAGTCCCAGCGCAGCGCGGGGAACAGCGCGATATGCGTCCTTTACTGAAGTATAACAGTGATCTAGCGTGTTATTTCCTCTGGTTGGACATTTAATACACTGTTTGTAGCGGGGGAGCTCGTGACTCAGATTGCTCTGGTTAAAATCGCCCACCACGATAACCAGGGAGTCTGGAAAGTTCCGCTCCGTAAGTTGGATGTGATCTGCGAGCACGCGCTGAGCTTTGCGCGTGTCCGCGTCAGGAGGGGCGTACACAGCGACGAGAATGAATGAGGCAAACTCGCGCGGGGAATAGAATGGCTTGCAGTTAATGAAAAGAAATTCCAGGGCGGGAGAACAGTGTTTGGAAATCACCGTTACATCAGAGCACCAGCTGTTGTTAATATAGAAGCACACTCCTCCTCCGATAGACTTACCGGACAGCTCTGTGACGCGGTCAGCACGAATCAGCTGGAAACCCTCGAGGCTGATCGCGCTATCTGGAATGTTCTCATTAAGCCAGGTCTCAGAGAAGCAGATGACAGACGAGGAAGCGAGGTCCTTGAAACGCATCAGCAGTCTTAATTCTTCTACCTTGTTCAGGAGAGAATTGGCATTGGATAAAAATATGCCAGGCAAGGCTGTTCGCGAGCCTCTTTTTCGTAGCCGAGCGAGAATCCCTCCTCTCTTCCCTCTTTTCCGCCGTCTTGCTTTTTTGGCCAAACAATGGATCAGATCAACGGCAGGAGCTAAAAAAACTGGAAGAAGGTCCATGGGGGTGAGAGTCCTGATATTTAGTAGTTCTTCACGGGTGTATGAACCGGCAGATGCACAATCAGTGAACAAAAACAGACAAATTATAAAAATTAAAGGGCAGCGATACACCATGGCGGCCGCTGTGGGCGCCATCTTGGTTTTTTTTTTTTTTTTCACCTCTTCTGTGATGCTGACAGGCCTCACACTGTTCAATGGCTGTCTTTACATCATCAGTTTTCAAATCAATGCCTCTATCCCTGGCCCATTGGGTGGTAGCTTGAATTCCCCAATGTCCACTCTTTTCATGGGCCCACCGGGCCAAATCCACAGTGGATTGCCTTTCCACTGACATTGCTCTGACCACTCCATCAATATAACGGTTGTGGAGGGCTTCTGAGTCCATATTTTGGGTATGGGCATCAACATGGGTGACATGGATAGTGACCCCTTGGACCTTTTGCCAGATTTCCTCCCACAACTCTTTACCCCACACCTCTTTCTTTTGAATCCGCCATTGATTGGACTGCCATGTAGGCATCCATGTGGTTAACCCATTAACCACTGACCAGGAGTCAGAGTAGATATACGCTCCTGACACACCCGCATGTTGTATCACCATGTGCACGGCCTTCAACTCGGCCCATTGGCTGCTTTTTCCCTCACCCATTTCTTCCAAAATTTGCCCCAGATGAGGGTTGAAAGCCCCGGCTTTCCACCTTTGTTTCCCCGCTACCCACTGAGAAGAACCATCTACAAACCACGCCCTACTCTTTTGCTCGTCTGTGAGTTCATCATAGCGGGGCCCTGTTAACACAGGAGATTCTTGCAGCTGCTCGACTTCAAAACAAGACTCATCTGCCTCTGGGACATCAGCAACTTGTTCATGCAAGACCGAAACTCCTTTTTGTCCAGATTTCACTCTTTCAGACACGTACCATTTCCACTTAATGATGCTACTCTCCTGGGCGGTACCTATCCGATGTGTGGTGGGGTTACTCATTACCCACGTCAGAATAGGTATCAATGGCCTCATGATCACCTCATGCCCTGCAGTTAATGCCTCTGTTTCCACCAAACTCCAATAACACGCCAATAATTGTTTTTCAAAGGGCGTGTAACAAATTCCTGCACTCGGCAGCTTCCTTGACCAGAAACCCAAAGGTTTCCGTTGTTTGCCTTGTTTTTGCCATAAGCTCCAATTTGCATAATCATTCCGAGCCGACACCTGCAACTCAACCGGACCAGATTGCAGTTTTCCTAATGATAGAGCTTGCTGTATGGCCTCTTTGGCCATGTCAAAAGCCACTTGCTGTTTTTCTGTCCATTCAAACTGCTCTTTTTTCCTTGTCACTTGATATAAAGGCTGCAAAATTTGCCCCAAATGAGGAATGTGACTCCTCCAATATCCAAACAACCCAATAAACCGCTGCACATCCTTTTTGGTGTGCGGGGTGGCAAAAGCCATTATCTTTTCTCGGGCTTTGTCTGTGATTTCCCTTTCTCCCTTATTCCAGCAGATCCCCAGAAATTTCACCCTCTGGGAGGGTCCCTGCACCTTTGCTGGATTAATCTCCCAACCGTGACTTTTCATGTGCTGGATCAGCCGATCCAGTACCTGCTGGACTTCTTTTTCAGAGGTCCCTTGTACCATGATGTCATCAATATAATGGGATATCAACACCCCAGGGGATGTTGTTAGCCCGTCCAGATTCTCTGCCACCGTCTGGTGACAGATAGTAGGACTATGGAGATAGCCCTGTGGGAGTCTAGTAAACGTATACTGTCGTCCCTCCCAAGTAAACGCAAACTGCTCCTGCCTATCTTCTGGGATTGGAATCGTAAAGAAGGCATTAGCCAGATCAATCACCCCATACCATATTCCCGGATGATGCTGCACCCGGTCAATTATGATGGGAGAATCAGGTACTGCCGCTGTCAATGGAGGAGTGTGTTTGTTTAGTTCCCGATAATCAACCGTCATTCGCCAGGAGCCGTCAGACTTTCGGACTGGCCAAATGGGGTTGTTCCACGCGGTGGTACATGTTCTCAACACTCCAGCCTCCACATAATCTTTTATGGTAGCAGTAATCTCATCATGTCCTCCAGGGATTCGATACTGCTTCATGTTCACCACCTTATTTGCCAATGGAATGGGAAAAGGTTCCATATGTACCTTCCCCACAGTGACTGCTTTGCAATCCCCCGTCGGTGGAGAAGTTACTCCAAATTCAAACTGTCCTTGTTTCAAATGCAGGGTTAAACCTGCCAAAATGTCCATGCCAATTATCCACTCTTTAACGGGTGTGATAATTACGGGGTAGCATTTTACGGGCATACTCCCAACTTTTAATGGGAGCTGCACGCTTTTTCCAATCACAACATTTCCTCCCAAGCCTGTGAGAGAAACTGTAGGACCAACAAATTTAGCCGGATTACCATGAATCAAAGTGGCCTCCGCCCCTGTGTCTACTAAAGCCACCACATTTTGGACAGACTTTTTCCAATAAATTTCTACTTTTACATGGGGCCGTATGTCTGTCATTGACCAATTTAAATTACCAATCTGCGGGGCTCGGCCTCCATCCTAGAAATCCAGGAGGAGATCACAATGCTTATACTTGTTTTTCCCCTTTTTCTTTTTTCCTCCCCCCTTTTTCACCGCCCTCACATGCACTTCCTCCCCCTCTTCTTGGGACTCTGAATCAGCCGAATCCTCTGCTGGAGGAGCGCTAGGCAAAACCGTCGCTCTTAATACATGATCCTTGAGAGCTGACAACAGCGATGACAATTCATCAATCCGTCCAGCCCTCACCTTTAACCCTTTTTTAGCACACATGTCCCTTAGGACACTGGTGGGTTGACCATCAATGCTATTAGCAGGCACCCCAGCTGCAATCAGCGCGTTCCATAAATCTTTTCTAGAGGGCCCACTGGATCCCTTGGAATCCAGGGGCGGATCCCTCCTGGGAGGTCGTGGGGGCGCCTGGGGCTTAGCCGCCTGGGTTCCCCAGTCACCCAAATTTCTTAGCGCCGCCATTAGTGACTTAGTTTCTGACATAGACCGTTGAGTGTCACCCAAAAACATGGATAGCACCAATGCTTTATATTGGGGCGGAGCCGTTCTTATAACCGTATCCCTAACAGTCTTAGGAATAGGCATGTCAGTGTACGCATCAGCGGCACCGATGTAGAGCGCATCTCTCATACATAACTGAGTCAGCCGCTGTATTCCCTCTTTTAGAGTGTTCCATTGTTTATCCAACACAGGCCAATCAGTAGGTTGGCGGTAAACATGGCTTACTGCCTCAGCATATAATTCAAATAGGCTCTTCCCCTCTGGGTTGTTAATATCTGGGGCCTGTGCCCGATATGCTGAATTTACCCTAGACATTTTGGATAATCCTGAGAACCGCATTGCATCCTGTGGATCCACCATAGTCTGTGCTGCCCCCTCCTCTAGTAACCTGGCGACCCACAGGTCCAACGGTTCACCGTCCCGTTGACGATGCCGGGTTGTCAAATTAGCCACTTCCTCGGCAGTGTAATCTTCAAGGATAGTCATCGCTAAGGGGGCCGGTTGGTTCTGAGGCACAAGGTTATATAGCCTCTGTCCATGCTCATCATATACCGCCTGTCCGGTATCATCCACCACCGCCTCTCGGACGGGTGGAACAAACCGCTGCTCCTCCCGCCGTCTCCGGACAGGGGCAGCCTGATAATTCCCCGGTAGTTTGGGGTACAACGGAGAGATCGGTGGAGGAGTTTCCTCCTCTTCACCCCATTCATCCCAGTTGTCGGGGTCCCAATCCTCACCCCCGTCAACCATTCCAGCTACATACGACCGTACTTTAGCAGCGGAGGTAGCATGGGGTCTCTTTTTCTTTCTCTCCCTGTTTAACTGTGCAACCCGCGCTACACCCTGCTCTGCCATCACTGTCATCCGAGATGAACGGAGTTTCTCCCTTTCCAATTTTTGTTGCAATTTTAGGATTTGCTCTGTCAAATCCTCCTCTTTTTCCTGCCATCCTTCTAATCGCTGAACTAAATCAGCTATTTGCTTTTCCTGCTCCTGTTCTTTATCAAAACATCGGCGCCATGCTGCAGCGCAACACCACATCCGCCGCTGAATACCACCTAGCGGAGCTTTCAGGGCAACCTCGATACCCCGTAGACACGCAGACACTACCGAAGGGGACCCGTACCCAACCAAATCCCCCCATGGCTCTGGGCGTCTGCCCCCACTTGTTAAACATACACCAACTTGCTCCCATAAACCATCCCAGCCTGGGATGACAGCACAATCATCAGCACAATCACCAGCACAATAGCTGGGAGAGCCCCCAGCTACACTCTGTTTAATTTTTTTCTTAAACATGACTTTCCTATGCACAGCTCCCCTTTACCCTTTTTTTTTTTTAAATTTCAAATCCTGTTCGTGACGCCAAAATGTTTTATGAAAATATTTAGACAGGTTCGTGAGGAGTCGGCACACATGAAAGTAATTCACATTGAGACAGACTGCTAGAATAAACTGTATCTTTTATTCCCCACAGACCATATCTCCACACACAAAAGAGAAATCATTGCATGTCACACATTTCCTTCACACAAGGATTAATGCACTTCATGTCATTTCATCAGCTCTTACCGTAATACAGATGACTGGGAGCCGCAGTCCGCAAAGAGCGTGATTTCTCAGCTGGACGTTTTGTGCAAAACTCACAGCAGACTCCCCGTAAAGAGGGAAAGCCCCTGTTTTTAAAGGAAGGCTAGGTACAGAACAGAGTGGCCATCTCTGTTCCGAGTAAGCCTCTCTCTCTCCCACATTCTCAGAGTTGCATGAGGGGCGGGGAGGGCCAGTCCCAGCCCCCAGACAACTCTTTGCCTGGCTCCTAAAACATACTGTGAACTGAACACCTGCTTTCTGCTTCATCACACACACACACACACATATGAGGAATAAAGGCGCCTTTGTTTCATAAGCATGGAACAGTGATTTAAGGAGTGAGAAACTTGCTGTGCTAAGGAAAACAGTTTCTAAAAACAGGTCATACTGTCCAGGTCATGGTGTGCCTTAAGATAAATTCATCATGGGAAGAGAACTGGATTGTTAAAACATATTAAAAACAACTGAGAAACAAATCAGGGCACACATTAAAAACACATTTATATTACAGTGTGTGAATGGCAGTTGTGACAATCTGCAGTATTAACAGCATTTTTTAGCCATATTAGGTAAATATTAAGAATACCCATCGTAGGTACATTGTTTAAACTTATAATAAACAGATTTAAATGGATTATGATATAAAGAGCAGCTTTAGAAAGACTGTCATTAAGTCATCAAATTAAACTGAATCAATGTGCAGGCCCATTCAAAGATGGAGTAATTCACAAGAACCAAAACTGACAAACCCAGACCGAGGACTGATGCTGTCCTCCCAAACACAAGACGAGGAAGAGTTCAACAGTGACCATGACTACGTGTGCACAAATAAACTGGTTATGATTGGACTTCTGGAGTTATCTGATTATTAAAGTGGCCATGTAACTATGGTCATTAACTGAAGTGGTTAACCCTCCAATAATCCATTTAATCAGGGCATGGAAACACAGCAAAGCCGACTATTGCCATTATCAGTTTATTGTGACCATGTAACCAGGGTCAGTGATGCGTGTCCCAGAACCTCTACTGCATGTGATGAGAGACCACATGTACTGTTCTCAAAGTAACTTTGGTATGAATATGAGTCAAAAAAAAATTAACCAAACTATCTGATATACCAAACTATACTTTGATTTATTCCTCCAAAATTTTAATCATTTTGGCATAAATTTGCTACTTTTGAGAAGGTTTTCATATTGAAATAAAAAAATGTTTTAAAATAACTCATTACTTTTTTCTTATAAATAATTTTTATATTAAGTGTACAACTTTTTCAAGCACATTTTTAGTTTTGATGCATACATGAGAGAACCGTTTGGAAAACTTTAGATTTTTCTGTTAAATGCGTTCACATGAGGAAAAAAATACATGTATCAGAATCAGAATCAGAAAAGCTTTATTGCCAAGCATGTTAGAAACACACGAGGAATTTGACTTGACATTGGCGCGCAATGTAAGCGCATCACAATAACACGGCAGCCGTGACAAGGTGCCTCATCAAAAAAAAGTGGGGGATAAGGGGAGATAAGAGGGAAGGGAAGGAATGACACAATGAGCGGAGAGAAAAAAAACTTCGTTATCAAAATACAGCTTATGTGTAAGCCGGATTATGATTACATAGAAAAAAACCTCTCTATGGCACAAAGCAGACAATCAAACCTCACAAAAACAAAGACAGCAGAGAGAGACAGTGTGTGTGTATCAGTATGTGATATCAGTGTGTGTGCAGTGTGGGTGTATCAGTTACTGGAGTACAACAAAAATAGTCTCCTAGGCAACGATGGATGTTATATATTCATGTTTATAAACACAGATAGTCATGTCCCAGAGTTAATCTCTTCTTCATGCCAGATGGTAAAAACTCCATGTTAGTCTCATGAACGCTGTCCTTGGAGAGTTCTGATTATTGCACAGCAGCGGCAGTGTTTGGGTTAAGCAGAGCCAGCTCTCACATCCGCTTATCTCCACTCTGGAGGAGTGAATTGTCCAGGGGCGCCGATCAAGGCCGAATCTGCACAGACACTTAAGAGTGTAGAATTTTCTTCTCTCATGTGATTCTGTGCTTCACAATTCAAATTAACATTCACCGGCTTTAAATTCATTCCTTGAAGAACACTCAGCGACTCCGAGATGTAACCAACCTTCCGATTCAGTTCAGCATTCGCCGCCATCAGCGCTCTTCCAAGCTGGTTAAACTGATGGAGAAGCTTAGCCGGGTCCGCTTTTTGATTAGCTCCTTCCAGTTTTTTAAATTTACGATACACAAGGAAGACCCCCAGGCCAATCAGTAGGAATCCTGTGACCATGAAGCCGAATAGATATAAATCTTCCACATCTTCGATGGAAAGATCACACAGACACATGAGTCTCCAATTATCCCATGAGTCTCTCACATAACCCGCAGCTGAAGTGCCTGCGGGACATTTGGGCTCCCCCGGGCCCGATTTTCTCTTTGAAAAGGTTGTGTCAATTGCGTTTAAAGCCCAGCTTATAAGATCCATTTTTCCGTTTGGGTTGAGATCAGTGAGAAGGAGAACGGCACAGACACTCACTCAGACGCAGCAAGCTGGGATTTAGGTCGGGAAGGCAGGAGAGGAGGAGGAGGGAGAAAAAATGCGACTGCTCTCTCTGAAGGCCCAAAGAAGAAAGACCATGTACCATCTCATACAATTCAAATTATATATACATAAAAAGTGAACAGTCAAAATTAACTGTTTGCTGGATGACAAAAAAAGAAATTAGAAAAGAAAGCAGATATTCTTCCTCTATGTTAACAGTTCAGTTAGTTTTTGTTTTTTTAATTAATTTCAAGTGAGCTATTTGGTACAAGAGAATATTTTACATTTATAAATATGCCAGTTGTTTTCAAAATATTTTTGATTGGCTTTAACATTGAATTCTTGATTTACTGTTAAAATAAACACACATCAACACAACTTCCATTCCTTCCATTCCATTAAGTTGTGTAGATCTGAAATGTTTCCACTTTGTTTACAACTGCATTAAAAGAAATTAAACCAGTTTTCATGCCGAGTACCTTTCTTATCCTGTTTCTCACAACAGTTTGTTCAAATAAGTACAGACTATTTCAGCAGAATCCTAAAATATTAATAATCCTAATTTATGGATGTTAAAAACAGCATTGCCATTATCAGGGTTGACACAAATGATGAGGACTTTGGAGGATGTAAAGGACTGTATTTGGTAATTTCCTACCTTGTTCCACGTTTCCTCCTTGTAGAAAGCAGGTTTGCTGGTAAACATGTCAGTCCTCTCATGGGTTCATGTTTTCCTCTATAAAAAAGTAGAACAATTTCCTTTTTGTCAGACATCTTTTAAACCCACCACCATAGTCCTGTTATACTGCTAATACTACGTCAGCACTATTAACAAGATAATAAGCCACATCTGCTCTGTCACAGGTTTTCATTTCACGTTCCATCATGTACTACTACCCATCTCTAATGTCTCTCAGACACTGAGCCTTCACCCAATAACTATACAACAGATTTTTGAAATAAGGGCTGACCTGGCTACCTAGATGAGCTAGGGAATAACAATTGTAAGTTTATGAGCTTTCACTGCACATAAACAAGAAAAAAGCTCAGAAATCTAGAAAAGCACTCATAGAGTGCATACCTCCGCCAAGGCTCCTTCCGTTTCTCAGGGATCGCCTCCAAAATGTAATGGGTTTGTGTGCAGGCCTATAGCCACTTGTGGTGAAAATGGCATCAAAGTCTGTCCATCAGTTTTGGAGTGTTGTTGCTAACACACTGTGAGAAGATAAGAGCCTTGGCTGAGGTATGCATTCTCAGATCATCACCAAAATATAATGGGTTCCTCTCTAGCCCAAGAACCACCTCTGGTGAAAATTTCATCCAAATCCATGCAGTAGTTTTTGTGTAATCCTGCTGCACAAATACAAACAAAGCCCTTGGTGGAGGTATGCACTCCGAGACCATCACCAAAATCTAACCATCTGTTCCCTGTGCCATTACACACCTTTCCTGAAAATTTCACCAAAATCTGTTCATAACTTTTTGAGTTATGTTGGGAACAGACAAACAGTCAGACAGACAAACCCCTGTAAAAACATTACCTTCTTGGCGGAGGTAATAAAACAAGATCACTGACTACAGAATCTACATGTTAAGTGGTAAAATGACCAGAACAACGGCCAGTCATTACCTTACCCAGGATTATTAAGCAGACACTCCGTGAAATGAATGATCCATGGAGAAAGATTCAGTGTTGGGAACTATTCGCAGCTTCGTGACCAATGTAACTTCCACATTTCAGTTTCTACAGAAGTCTACCGGAGTGTCACAACTCTCATATTATATGCTGCTGCTTGAGACCAGCCCACTGCTCTATTACTGACCCGCCTAGCTATCCGTCATGTATATGGAAGTGGTGCGAAAGGTATTTATTGACCTTTTGTTCTTATTAAAGACAAAAATAGAAAGGAGATGTCTTTACCTTCTTAACATGTTTCGACTGTGCACTGCAGTCGACTGTGCACTGCAGCCTTCGTCAGAAAACTCTTCTGACGAAGGCTGCAGTGCACAGTCGAAACATGTTAAGAAGATAAAGACATCTTTCTATTTTTGTCTTTAATAAGAACAAAAGGTAAAAAATTAAAAGAAGACAAAATGAACCTACTTGAATGGTGCCAAAGGTAGCTTATTAGCCCCTGAGTTATTAGCACCCAGGCTAACACTGGTAACAGGAAGCTTGAACCAAGGACGGCTTATATCATCTGACACCATCGTCTGCAGTACAGGGGCTCCCCAGGGAACAGTTCTGGCTCCCTTCCTGTTCACCCTCTACACTGCTGACTTTTCACACAATATACCACACTGCCATCTACAGAAGTTCTCTGATGACTCTGCAATTGTCTGCCTCATCTCTGATGGGAATGATGTGGAGTACAGAGGACTTATCCAGGACTTTGTGGACCAGTACCTGTGGAACTGCCTCCACATCAATGCAAGGAAAACTAAGGAACTGGTGGTGGACTGTCGCAGGTGAGGACAAACCCCCCACAGCACCGGTAAACATCTACAGAACAGACACTGAGATGGTGACATCTTACAAGTACCTGGGTGTTCACCTGAACAATAAACTGGACTGGTCACACAACACCAACACGCTCTACAAGAAGGGGCAGCATAGGCTATACCTCCTGATGAGACTCGGGTCTTTTGGAGTGCAAGGGGCGCTCCTGAAGACTTTCTACGATTCGGTGGTTGGATCAGCCATCACATTTGGGAGTGATCTGCTGGAGCAGCAGCATCATGGCAGCCAACAGGAAGAGATTGAACAGGATGATCAAAAAAGTCAGCTCTGTTCTGGGGCACCACCTCGACCCAGTGGAGGAGATAGGAGAGAGGAGGATGGTAGCTAAGCTGTCATCCCTGCTGGAGTCCGAGTCCCACCCCATGTGGGACACGCTGAACACACTGAGGAGCTGTGAGGAGTGTTTATATTTCTGGTAAAATACCATGCGTTCTTGTGCGTAAAATGTCTTTTGACTCCACCGCTGTGTGACGCGCAGTCCTTTGTGATACTGTGCAGAAGGGTCAGGGTAAGATTAGCCATTATTTTACTTGTTTTGCAAAATGGTTCACAAAATAAACCGAAAGGGCGTGCATGAAAACATCGATGGCTTGACCGGGTCGGGTGACGTCGACAATGAATCAGTAAACAAACGGAGGTTTCAATAATGGAATAGCTGACGATCCAGACGCCAGTGGACAATACCAGCGGCAGTGCGGTTGAGGACAGGTAAGTCTTATAATCTAAATTATTTTTTATTGATAAAAATAGTAATAAAAATAACTTTTGACCAATC
>JAJAQF010000023.1:385038-510636 GCA_020510985.1 Pholidichthys leucotaenia
CGTCAGGAGACAGGGAATGCGTCTAGTCAGATGAGCAGTGAGAGAGAGTTTGAGCGCTATGCAGCTCACTTAAATACCCAGCTACAGACAATGCATGAATGGCACATTAACATCACAGTAACTGGCAGGGAGGCAAGGACATTTGCATTAGAGACACACATCAATAGCAGGATTATTGGCCAGAATTCCTCTCCACCTATTGATAACAGTCCAATACCTCACACTGTTCTGCTAATTGCTCCAGCTGAGCGCTCTGCTTGTCCGTGGCTGTGGGGGTTACCCATAATATAATTATTGTTTAAAAAGCACATTGGGGGGCAAGGGGGGCAAAGCCCCCCGAAGCTCCTGGGTTTTTATGATTTTTAAGTACCAGAACTGTGCTTAAATGACATAAAACAAACAGCTGAATGCCACTTATTACTGTATAATATTGACTTATGTTCCAAGAAGATAAAATCTCTGAACTTAGTTCAGAGATATTTTGATCTCTTCCATTTCACTCTACAAGAAGGGACAGCGCAGGCTGTTCCTACTGAGGAGACTCAGGTCTTTTGGTGTACAAGGGGCGCTGCTGAAGACATTCTATGACACGGTGGTGGCATCAGCAATCACTTTTGGAGTGGTCTGCTGGGGCAGTGGCATTACGGCAGACGATAGGAAGAGACTGAACAAACTGATCAAAAAAGCTAGCTCTGTCCTGGGGCAGCACCTTGACCCAGTGGAGGAGATAGGAGAGAGAAGGACGGTGGCTAAACTGTCATCTCTACTGGAGTCCGAGTTCCACCCTATGCAGGACATACTGAATGCACTGAGGAGCTCATTTAGCAGCAGACTACATCATCCTAGGTGCACAACCGAGAGGTTTCGCAGGTCCTTCCTACCTACGGCTGTCAGACTGTACAACCTAAGCAGGGCTGCTCGCAGAGATAGCAAAAAGACGTGACAACTAGGGATGGGCATAATTTACCGATTAACCGATAATTGATCATTAAGAATTTCACCGAGGAAGTTCATTTTCGTCGACAAACCGTTTTTTTTTTTTTAAACAATCCGAATGTAGGTTATTAGGCCTAGTGCATGGCCGTCCTCAAACAATGCAATGCATTTAACTGTGCCACTGGCAAAATTTGGGCACCAGGGGGCAACATTACACCATCGCCGTACCCTGGCGTGCCTCAGTTGATACATGCGAGCTTCCGTAGGGCAATCACCAAATCATGAAGCGGTTATGGCGAAGTGTTGCGTGGGACCATTTCAATTTAAAAAATGACCAGGTGTACTTCAATCACTGCAATGCAGCATACAAATATACCTCATCGACAACACAAATGATGTATCATTTGAACACCACTCATCCAAGCCTGATAAAAGACACTGCACCTCCTTATTGGTCCATGGAACACCCTTATTACGCGAAGCCATTTTTGATAGAGAATAAATGAAAATAGCACATCAATACACTGAAAAGAAACTGCCAACAGTGGTTGCGCGCTGAGTAATGGCGGTCGTGAAGATTCTTTTTTTTTTCAGAAACTTTATTGAGAAGGTCATGAAGATTCGGTAGAAGACACACACACACGTGTGTGTAAGTGTACATACATACGTAGATGTACATAAAGTGTACATAAATATGTTTTTAGAACTCTTTTATTCTTATAACAAGATACGCAACTCAAGATGAAAATGATTTACTGCACAGGTTAATGAGAGCTTTACTGCTCCTCAGGTGCTAGAGGCGCAGGATCGTCGAGGGAAGCTGCAGGAGGCGGCGTAGTGGCTCGACGGGAAGACTATTTCGCACAAAATGGAACAAGAGAACAGCAAAAAGTTCCACGCGGCTAGACTAAGCAACACGAGCGATAGAGCAATGAATGCGGTCTTCGTTTGTTGGGTGGCCGCTCGGCAGGGAGAGAAGCTGGGTAAAACGTCTCGGCCAATCAGCTTGCAGGGTGAAACGTCTCGGCCAATCAGCTTGCGAGATTCCCGAGCCGAGCCAACACGAGAACAGCGAACAGAGAGAGAGGGATTTGAGAGAGAGAGGTGGATTTGAGTTGTGCGGCTCTCCGTGCTGATACCTGATGTTCTAATGTAGTCTACCTGCCTTGTTACCTACCTAAAAATGTTAATGATTAACCGATTATTAATCATTAATTCTCCCGACGATCGGTGAAGAAAATTTCACCGAATGCCCATCCCTAGTGACAACCTAATAGTTTTGAATGCAAAAGATGCAATAGACTTACACAATGGTCCCCTTCGGCATACAACTAGGAAAATACCGGTTGCTATGGAGGGTGAGAATATGTATGGGTACTAGGGATGGGCATTCGGTGAAATTTTCTTCACCGATCGTCGGGAGAATTAATGATTAATAATCGGTTAATCATTAACATTTTTAGGTACGTAACAAGGCAGGTAGACTACATTAGAACATCAGGAATCAGCACGGAGAGCCCTCTCTCTGTTCTCGTGTTGGCTCGGCTCGGGAATCTCGCAAGCTGATTGGCCGAGACGTTTCATCCCGCAAGCTGATTGGCCGAGACGTTTTACCCAGCTTCTCTCCCTGCCGAGCGGCCACCCAACAAACGAAGACCGCATTCATTGCTCTATCGCTCGTGTTACTTCGTCTAGCCGCGCAGAACTTTTTGCTGTTCTCTTGTGCCATTTTGTGCGAAATAGTCTTCCCGTCGAGCTACTACGCCGCCTCCTGCAGCTTCCCTCGACGTGTGTACACCGAATCTTCATGACCTTCTCAATAAAGTTTCTGAAAAAAAAAAAAAAGAATCTTCACGACCGCCATTACTCAGCGCGCAACCACTGTTGGCGGTTTCTTCGCGTAATAAGGGTGTTCCATGGACCCTGTCAATGAGGTATATTTGTATGCTGCATTGCAGTGATTGCAGTACACCTGGTCATTTTTTAAATTGAAATGGTCCCACGCAACACTTCGCCGTAACCGCTTCATGATTTGGCGATTGCCCTACGGAAGCCCGCATGTATCAACTGAGGCACGCCAGGGTACGGCGATGGTGTAATGTTGCCCCCTGGTGCCCAAATTTTGCCATTGCATTGTTTGAGGACGGCCGTGCACTAGGCCTCGGATTGTTAAAAAAAAAAAAAAAAAACGGTTTGTCGACGAAAATGAACTTCCTCGGTGAAATTCTTAATGATCAATTATCGGTTAATCGGTAAATTATGCCCATCCCTAATGGGTACATAATCATACCATGTAGGATAACTAAGTAGATGGTTGTGCTGTTTCATCCCATCTAGCTACAATGCTCCGCACTGGGTGTGTTTATATATCTACATATTTATTCCACATATTATTCCATCTAGCTACAATGCTCCGCACTGTGTGTTTATATATTTACATATTTATTCCATCTAGATACAATGCTCCGTACTGTGTGTCTATATTTATATTTATATGTACATATGTATACTTGCTGCTCTTGTTTCTTTTTTTCTCTTGCCTTCTGATTGTTGCTCTGAGTGTTGCTATCCCTGTGCTGTTGCAATCCTGGAATTTCCCCATTGTGGGACTAATAAAGGTTTATCTTATCTTATCTTATTTCCTCCTTCTTTGGTGGCATTTTTACTGACCTGTTGATAGTAAAACAATCTCTGCTGTGACGCCGATATCCGATCCGACCGACCTCGAATCCAGCTGGGCCTCAGCTAGCCCCCTCCGCTGCTAGTCCCGCTGCTTACCGCTGCTGCAATTGAGCTCCTGTCCAGCTGGGGTATCGGCAGCTCCTCCACCGAGTCCCGCCGCCCACCGCCGCTGTAGTTGAGCTCCGATCCGGCTCCTGTCCAACTGTTGCCTCAGTTGGTTCCTCCGGCGAGCCCCAATCACCGGCGACGGAGTCACTTCTTTGTATCAGCGTTAGGTGCTACGACTAGCTATGACGTTAGCTATAGCGATAGTGTTAGCTTAGCAAACGCTTCAGGTAAATTTAGATTCGATTCCTAGCGATCTCGTGTTTGGAATTGCTTTCGTGGTTTTTTTACGATTTAAAATTTTGACTGAATTTTTAGTGAAAAACCGTAATTTTGATTAATAAAGCCGTAACCCGGAATGGGGTCTTGAAAACCGTTACGGCAAAACCGGAGTAGTTGGCAGGTATGTGGACGTCACCAGACTGCAAAACAAATCTACCTACGGGTACAAATAAAGGAACCTGAACCTGAACAGACTGTGGTATTTTTTTAAACTTTTTCCTTATAACAATTTATATTTTTGACCATAACTTTGCAGGCAGAACAGAACAATAATTTAACTCTCATTACAAGGAAAAAATTGTGAATAAAATTGTATTTAATGATTTAAATGACCTTGAATGACCAAGGATGCCTTTATTTCTGTGATAACACTTCTATATGTTTATAGGTTGGTTTTTTGTTTTTTTTTAAATCTCACCACCAAGAAAAACCCTTATTTTGAAGTCCAAATGCTGGCATGTTCAGTTTGTCTGAAGGCTGCTGACAGATTAAAGTCATTGACTTCATGAATTTCGGTCATCTTAACTTGTCAGGTACATAATTGGAGCATAACTTAATATTGTAGTGGCTGGTGAAATATATCCTCAGCAATTCATCAGGCCCCCTGGCCTTTCCCTTCATATGAAGCCAACTGCATTTGAATTCTAACCAAATCTCTTAGTGAAGCGACTCTTCCTTTATTGCTCCCGTTTCCAGCGGGTTAAAACCATGATAAACGCCAGTGTTTACATACATCTTCTGATTTTTTTTTCTGAGTTTCAAGTACTTTAATAAACTCATGTTTTTGTCAGACAGTCAAGCCTTGTTCATGCTGCATTTCCCCTCTAGTCCGCCTTGGTCCGCGTACGCTTTGGACGAGCCCGGCACGCACCTGGCGCTGTACACGCACACTTTTTTCCATCTACCCAGGCCAAGCGGTTGACGCATGCACATAACCATCATTTGTAGTTTCACTCCCACCCAATAGGTAGCGCCAAGGCACTCACGTGCCAGGATTTTCACCAACGAAGAAACGGCGGACTTCTTCACAAAGTTTCTCTTCAAATAGTCTATTTCTGTTGTTTGACTTCACAGTTTTCACTCCTTTTCCACGAAGATGCTGCTGCTGCTAGCGAGACACTGTCTGCTGACTGACTGGAAAACTCGCGTGGGCGGGGTGCTTCTAAACTCCACGCAGATGACGGTCACACGCGTTGTTCATGTGCACGGTTGAGGAAAGTCATTGCTTCATATATTTTTCTTAAATTCATATCTTTATCTTGGCGAGGCGGTAAATTTTCTGGCGAGGCGGTCCACCACCGAGAAATGTTACCAGAGGAAACCCTTCCCTCCATTCCTTGGCGGCGCATAGAAATCGTGTTCATAAAAATTATGAACAGTATCGGTGACAAAGGGGAGCCCTGACTGAGTCCAACTCTCACTGGAAACGAGTCCATTATATGGCATAAAAATAATCTGCATAAAAAAACATTACACTTGGAGCAACAATACTAGGCGGACTCACTGTTCCAGAATAGACTTCTGGCTAATCACAAGTAATATTGTTACCAGGTCTTCTGATTGTGATATCTCCCTTTCCCCTCTCACTGAGCATTGCTTTTTCACCTTATCTATTTCATATAATATCAATACATTAGAGCTGCAGCTAACGACTATTTTACTGCTCGGGTAATCACCCACTCTAACAAAAGATTACTCAAGTAATCTGATACTTTTGAAGAAACTTGCACTGACCAACTTTTGTGGAACTTTCTTTCCTATAGAGCAGCAGCAATTATACCAAACACTCAATAAAACAGGTACACATTTATTGCAATGCTTATTGTAATGTTTACTGCATAGAATGAAACTTTAAAGGTCTGATGACATGATTTTGACTTCATCTAATTTTGCAACACATAATTTCAATATGATGAAATAGGTTGATCTGTGCAGTTCTCAGTCAAACAGGCTTTTTTTTCCACACGAATATCTGATGTTTTCATGAGCGCCACGTCAAAAATTCCATCAGTGGCTGGAAAACCCCACGGCCATATTGTGATGTCAGCGACAGAACACAGCACTTGGCTGCCCATTGTACACGCAGGATGGAAGCGGTAGAAAACATCGACGATGGTTCCAGCACATGTAGTCTGGAATTGGATTGTGTTTTCTAATCGTCAGACGATTACAGTTCAGAAGAATGGGATGATAATGAAGAATCTGGGGGCATCAGACCTTATAGGTTTGAGCTGTGCCAAGGGGCAGCTCCTGGGTTTTTATGATTTTTAAGTACCAGAACTGTGCTTACATGACATAAAACAAACAGCTTAATGTCACTTATTACTGTATAATATTGACTTATGTTCCAAGAAGATAGCATTCCTAAACTAGAAAAGCACTCAGAGCGCATACCTCTGCCAAGGCTCCTTCAGTTTGTCATGGATCAACTCCAAAATGTAATGGGTTTGTGTGCAGGCCTATAGCCACTTGTGGTGAAAATTGCATCAGAGTCTGTCCATCAGTTTTGGAGTATTGTTGCTAACACACTGTGAGAAGATAAGCGCCTTGGCTGAGGTATGCATTCTCAGATCATCACCAAAATATAATGGGTTCCTCTCTAGCCCAAGAACCACCTCTGGTGAAAATTTTATCCAAATCCATCCAGTAGTTTTTGTGTAATCCTGCTGCACAAATACAAAAAAGCCCTTGGTGGAGGTATGCACTCTCAGATCATCACCAAAATCTAATCATCTGTTCCCCGTGCCATTGCACACCTTTCCTGAAAATTTCATGAAAATCCATCCATAACTTTTCCTTGCTAACAAACAGACAGACAAACCAACGCCGGTGAAAACATAACCTCCTTGGCGGAGGTAAATATTCCAACAAGCATTATCCATCACATGCTTTAACACTTGATCAAATCAAAATCAGTTAATTTTATCTATTCAATTCAATTCAACTTTATTTATATAGCGCCATTTCACAACAACAGTCATCTCATAGCACTATCAACTGTAGGGGGGAACCCCCACAGTTGCAGAAAGACCCCAGCAATCAGGCGATCCCCTGTGAGCAAGCACTTGGCGACGGTGGAGAGGAAAAACTCCCTTTTAACAGGAAGAAACCTCCAGCAGAACCAGGCTCAGGGAGGGGCAGTCATCTGCTGCGACTGGCTGGGGGGTGAGGGGATAGAGAAGAAGAAAAGAACAGACATGTAGAGAGCAAACAGCACGATGGGGACTCAATCTATGGGAGAGAACAAACAAATGTTAATGACCAGCAAAAAAAAAAAAAAAAATATTTCATAGAGAGTGAGGAAAGGAGTGAGGCCCAGTGCATTACTGGAGGTCCCCCGGCTGACTAAACCTATTAGCAGCATAACTAAGGGAGGGTTCAGAAAACACATGATCCCTCCCTAATTGTAGGCTATATCAAAAAGGTAGGTTTTAGCCCTATTCTTAAAAACAGAGATCGAGTCTGACTCCCGAATCCAGATTGGCAGCTGATTCCACAGGAGAGGAGCTTGATAACTGAAGGCTCTGCCTCCCATTGTACTTTTGGAGATTCTAGGTATTACAAGTAAACCTGCATTTTGGGAGCGTAGTGCTCTGTTAGGATGATACGGTAGTATCAGATCTTTTAAATAAAAAGGAGCCTGATTGTTTAGAGCTTTGTAAGTAAGAAGAAGGATTTTAAACTTAATTCTAAACTCTATGGGAAGCCAATGAAGGGAGGCCAGAACCGGAGAGATATGATCTCTCTTTCTAGTACCTGTTAAAACTCTTGCTGCAGCATTTTGGATCAGCTGAAGACTTTTTAAAGATGTTTTAGGACAGCCTGATAATAAAGAATTACAATAATCTAATCTCGAGCTAACAAAAGCGTGGATCAGCTTCTCAGCATCACTCTGAGACAAGATGCTCCTAATCTTGGCAATATTACGCAAATGATAGAAGGCAGTCTTAGAAACAAATTTAATATGTGAATTGAAGGACAAATCCTGATCAAAAATAACTCCAAGGTTCCTCACAGAGCTATTAAGAGAAAGAGTAACTGCATCCAAACTGAAAGTTTGATTTGGAAAGGAATTTCTAAGGTTTTTTGGACCAACAAGAATGACTTCAGTCTTATCTGAATTTAATAGCAGGAAATTACAAGTCATCCAAACTTTGATTTCCTTAAGACAGGCTTCTAACTTGGCTAATTGATTAGTATCATCTGGCTTCATTGACAGGTATAATTGTGTGTCATCTGCATAACAGTGAAAATGTATACAGTGCTTTCTAATAATGTTGCCTAACGGAAGCATATATAAACTAAAAAGAGTAGGGCCAAGCACAGATCCCTGTGGAACTCCATGACTAAGCTTTGAGCTGAGAGAAAACTCATCATTTACATGAACAAACTGGAACCTATCAGATAAATAAGATCTAAACCACTGCAACGAAGTTCCATTAAGTCCAACATAGTGTTCTAATCTATCAAGTAGAATATTATGATCAATAGTATCAAAAGCTGCACTAAGATCTAAAAGGACAAGTACAGAAACTAGTCCATTATCAGATGCAATGAGGAGGTCGTTAGTGACCTTCGCTAAGGCTGTTTCAGTACTATGATGGATTCTAAACCCAGATTGAAACTCCTCAAATAAACCATTTCCCTGCAGGTGGTCAAATAATTGCATAGCAACAACTCTTTCTAAGATTTTTGAAATGAAAGGGAGATTAGAGATTGGTCTATAGTTAGCTAAAGCTCCTGGATCTAGCGTTGGCTTTTTGAGTAAGGGTTTAATTACAGCCGTTTTAAAAGCCTGCGGTACATGGCCTAAAGTTAATGAAGAATTGATTATATGAAGAATAAAGCTACCAATAAGTGGGAAGACTTCTTTAAATAACCTGGTAGGAATAGGGTCTAAAAGACAAGTTGAAGGTTTGGATGAGGAAACTATTTTGTCTAACTCACAAAGGTCGATTGGAGTAAACTCATCAAGACAGACATCAATAGAAGGAGTTGTAGTAGTTACAGTATTTAAGTTAACTGTGGGAAGAATCTGATTGATTTTATCTCTGATGGATGAAATTTTATTATTGAAAAAGTTCATAAAGTCCTGACTAGTAAGCTCTAAGGGGATGCTAGGATTGACAGAGTCCTGACTCTTTGTCAACCTGGCTACAGTACTGAAAAGAAACCTGGGATTATTCTTGTTCTCTTCTATTAATGCAGAGTAATAACTCGTTCTAGCTTTTCTAAGAGATTTTTTATAAATTAAAAGATGATTTCTCCAAGCTAAATAGATTTCATCTAAATTAGTAGAGCGCCATTTTCTTTCTAATTGACGAGTCTTCTGTTTTAAGCTACGAGTTTCTGTGTTGAACCAAGGAGTTAAAAATCTCTGATTAGACTTTTTCTTTTTTAAGGGGGCCACCAAGTCTAGAGCCTGATGCAGAGAAGCTGAAACACTATCCACCATGTTATCAATTACAGAAGGAGCAAGCTGTCTATAGCTTATTTCCGTTGTGTTGACACATGGCATAGAGGAAACAATCTGCATAAATTTGGAAACAGCATCATCTGAGAGGCATCTACTGTGATAATATTTTTCTTTAGGAGCCAAATAGTCAGAAATAGTAAAATCAAAGGTTAACAGACAATGGTCTGACAGTACAGGGTTATGAGGAGACACTACAAGATTTTCTATTTCTATGCCATATGTCAGAACAAGGTCCAATGTATGGTGGAGGTAATGAGTAGAATTTCCTACTTTCTGAGAAAACCCAATCGAGTCTAATATTGAATTAAAAGCCACATTAAGGCAGTCACTATCTACATCCACATGTATATTAAAGTCCCCTACTATAATTATTCTATCAGATTTCAGCACTAAATCAGCTAAGAAATCAGGAAATTCGGATAAAAATTCTGAATAGGTTGATGGGGGACGATAAACTATGGCAAATAAAATTGGGTTTAACCTGAAATTGCTAAAGTGCCCAATACTGAGGACCAGGCCCTCAAAGGAATTATAACATGTTTTTTGCTTTACATTAACTAGTAATTTGGAATGGTAAATTGTTGCTACTTCTCCTCCACGACCAGAACTTCTGGGATTTTGACAGTTTAAATAACCAGAGGGAGTTGATTCATTTAAACCAACATAATCCTCTTGTCCTAACCAAGTCTCTGTAAGGGAAATTAAATCAATCTGATGATCAATTAACAGATCATGGACTAACAGAGACTTGGGAGTTAGAGACCTAATATTTAATAAACCACATTTAATTTTTAAATTATGAGGAGGAACAGAGGCCAAATCATTCAATTCTATTATTCCATAATAGAAATAAAATTCCAACATACCATTACTTTTTATAATTTCAGCATTCATTTCAGATCACCAGTTTCAATCTCCATCGAGTCTTGAGCAGCTCATTTTCCTCCCCCGCGCAGCCCAGCTCAAACAGCCGCTGTACGCTGCACTCAAACGGAAACCGGCGGACAGAGTCGACTGGACTCCTGAACGGGAGCAGGCGTTCTGAGGTTAAAACAGCGCTCATTACCGACGCCTCGGACATGGGCATAGCGGCCGTCGTGGAGCAATGCGTTGCCGGTTCTTGGCAGCCGCTCACCTTTTTTTAAGCAGGTCTTTGCAAGACAGTGAGCGTAAATACAGCGTGTTCGACAGAGTTAATGGCTCTCCACCTGGCCATACGCCACTTCCGGTTCTGGCTGAAAGGGCGCACCTTCACTGCGTTCGTGGACCACAAGCCGCTAACGTACTTTATCTTCCTGGAAGATAAAATAAAGTGGAATTCGGCGAATTACCGGAAAAATCACATCCCTGAGAACAAGCCGCAATGAATTTTTGACAAAGCATACGAGCCACTTGATTGGTCCAATTGTTTGCAACTATCCAATCGCAGGGCTGTTTACAATACAGCAGTACCTTGAGTACATCCGGGTTATCGCGAGACTTGACCCGGGGAAGCGCCGAGCGCTTATGTAATCGTGTTGATTTTCGCTAAAATCGGTAACAATAAGGTACCTTACCCCCCTAAAATTTTCTCAACGGATTTAGACGATTCACAGAAATGATCAATTTGAAAATAAATCGGCGGAAATCCGCGGATCGGCGGAAAATTGCCATCCCTGCAGAAATGATGGTACCCCTAGAAAAGATTGAAAATAACGTGACCATAGGGACATGTTCAACCAAGATGTGTCCTCTAATTAACATCACAGGTGTCTACAAACTTGTAATCAGTCAGTCGGCCTATTTAAAGGGTGACAAGTCGTCACTGTGCTGTTTGTTGACATGGTGTATACCACGCTAAACATGGACCAGAGGAAGCAAAGGAGAGAGTTGTCTCAGGAGATTAGAAAGAAAATTAAGGCCCTTTTCCACTAGCCTCACTTAGCCCTACACCGCACCACTCAGCCCGCTTTAGGCGCTTTTCCATCAGCCCCAGCACCGGTTAGCAGGTACTTTTTTCGTACCTGATCCAGGGCAGGGTCTAACCTGGATCGGCAGATTAATTCGGCTCTTCCGTCGCCGCTATAAAGAGCGGCAGACAGTGCGTTGCGTTGTATGAGGACCAAAATTCAAACGTTTATTTCAAACTCACGGTTCATATTAAATGCAGAACTGAAACAAGTAGAAAATAAATAAATAAATGCTTAAATTCGGCGGGTCGTCTCTGATCTGAGGTCGTTAACAGCCGCAAAACGGCAGATTAATTCGGCTCTTCCGTCGCCGCTATAAAGAGCGGCAGACAGTGCGTTGCGTTGTATGAGGACCAAAATTCAAACGTTTATTTCAAACTCAGGGTTCATATTAAATGCAGAACTGAAACGAGTAGAAAATAAATAAATAAATGCTTAAATTCGGCGGGTCCTATTGTCTGATCTGAGGTCGTTAACAGCCGCAAAACGGCAGATTAATTCGGCTCTTCCCTCGCCGCTATAAAGAGCGGCAGACAGTGCGTTGCGTTGTATGAGGACCAAAATTCAAACGTTTATTTCAAACTCAGGGTTCATATTAAATGCTGAACTGAAACGAGTAGAAAATAAATAAATGCTTAAATTCAGCTGCTTGTCTCATTTGATCTCGTAACTGCCGCAACACGGAAGATGATTCTACAACTATATACAGAGCAGCAGACACTCGGTGCTCTTGGAAAAACAAAAACATACAATGCGATATGGATATCGCAACATGGCGGAATGTAAAGCCTTTGGATGTCTGAATAATAAGCGAAAAAAACAAATAAACACTTTTTTTGTGTACCCAAACCCAGCTCACCTTGTCAGAAGATCGGAGCGGAAACAGGGCACAGACGAATAATTTCAGATGAAATTGCGTTGTGTGTGAGGACCACTTCGTCACTCTAACCCTCAGAAGACCTTTCTGGCTCAAACCTGTAGCCATGTTGGACAAATTCTTCCTCAGAGTCCGACAATTCAGCCATAATAGAATAAAAACACTCACAACAGCACCCTAGTCTCTCATACAGGCGGAGCATTGACTGTTGAGTATCAACGAAGTGACGTCACATCCGCATGTGTCATGGCTGTGCCCACAGTTTTCATTGGCTGCCCATGGCCAAGGTCCTATTTGAATATATGTCTGGTGGTATATGGCTGGCAAAAATTATTTACCAAAATAAGAAATACTTTTTCATAATGTTTTCAAGTCAAATGCGTCTTCACGACCACCACAGGTACGCTTTAAGGAAAAAAAATCCACGAGAAATAATATCTAAAAGAAATGCAATATATGACCAAACCCAACTAAATGATGTAAACAACCTCGAACTGCATCAATTACAGTCATAGTTAGATGACCTCGACACAGAAAAAGACAAAGGTGCTTATATTCGTTCAAGGGCTAAATCATCAATCAAACTTTATTTGTATAGCACTATCAAACTTATGCGATACATCCTCACCCCTTCCAACCCTCCCATAAACAGGCCCACAAAACAAACAGGCACATACAACCACCCCCTACTTCTCTTACACACATATAAAATAAAAGAGACATCGCTAGGCACCAAGGCACCATGTGAAAGAGCAGCCATCCTGTGGAGCCCCCCCCCCCCCCCCAACACCGGGAAACCACACAGCCCATAACCAGAGAGCGTGCCACAGAGGCCACCCCAACCAGGACAGGCCGGGGCCCACACCACAGCTGCAGGCAGTGGCATAAAGCCCCCACCCACCCAAGCTAGAGCGACCCACGAGACCAGCACCCCTGCAGATGGGCCAGGCAGCATCCAGCATGAGGGTCTCCACTGAGGAAACAGTGGAACTACAACAAAAATACAAGCTAAAAGTAAGAACACACAGAACAAAGGGAACTAAAGACCCATACGAATAAACAGAGCTAAGAACACATAAAAATAAGAGAATCTAAAAGCAAATGGAGCTAAGAACATAAAACATCCATCTTCTTCCACTTAATCGTTTTTTTGGGTCGCGGGGGCACTGGAGCCTATCCCAGCATCTTTGGGCGAGAGGCAGGGTCCACCCTGGACAGATCGCCAGTCCATCGCAGGGCCAACACAGAGACAGACAACCATTCACTCTCACAGTCATGCCTAAGGACAATTTAGAATCCCCAGTTTGATGCCAATTAACCTAACTTGCATGTTTTTGGCATGTGGGAGGAAACCGGAGAAATCCCGGAGTAAACCCGCATAGACACGGGGAGAACATGCAAACTCCACACAGATCACTGTGAGTCGAGGGCTGGGATCGAACCCAGGATCCCCCGACCAAGGGTGAGTTACTGTGCTGCCGCAGTGCTAACCACAGATCAATGACTACAGGTGCATCTCAATTTTACACTATATGGGGAAGGAGAGAGCATTTGGAACGCAGCAGAAATCTGGACGATTGGGGAAAAAATTCTTCCAGAGCGGCTATGCTATGCTAAGCCATGCTAGGCTATGCTAGTTGAGTTAGCTGCTGTTAGCGCGGTTCACCGTCGTTTTCAGTCCTTTTAAAGCAGAACCAGAACCTTCTCCGGGTCACATCAGTGTCGTCTCACAAACATTCCTCACATCTGTTGGTGACACACAAAAGTCTTTTCAACGGTTTTACTCACCAAATCTCCAATCCCCACGTGACAACATTACCGGGAGGCAGAGCAGGCTCGGTTACAACGCATGCGCACTTCGTCTGACGCTCGACACACGCATGCCCAACGTGTGACGTATTTCTTCTTCTTCTTCTTCTTCTTCTTCTGTTTTTTTGGCGGGGGCACCCAACTTAAAGGCGCATTACCGCCATCCAGCGTTGGAGTGTGGACCAGACATTATACCCCAAGGGAGGAAAAAAAACAACAACAAAAACCCCACTATATTCTATTAATTAATCCCGTATCTTTAAGGAAGACCAACAACTTTCTCACCCCATCCCCCACCATCATGCTTAGGTTAGCATCACCCACCCCTAGTCCTCTAGTTCCCTCCACTAATCTGTCTCTCTCCTGGGTAAACTTCTGGCAGTGGAAAATGACATGCTCCACACTTTCTTCCTCTCTCTCACAATAATCGCACATCCCTGTCGGGTGCTTACCTACCAGATGTAAAGTTTTATTTAGCCTAGTGTGTCCCATCCTTATCCTAGATAAAATATTCTCTTCTTTTGTATTTCTTGTCCCCATCCTGCCCTTAACTCCAACTGCACTCTGGATAGCATACAAATGTCGCCCTGTTTCCCCTGTATCTCACCTATGCTGCCACTCCTGCCTAATACACTCTTTAATCAGCGTTTTTGCCTCAGATTTACTCAGTGAAATATCCCGCACCTCCCAGTGTCCCAGAGCCTGTTTAGCCAATTTATCTGCGACCTCATTTCCCTTAACCCCCCTGTGAGCTGGAACCCACATAAACACCACAGCCACCCCTTTGTTTCCGAGTCTATATAAAGTCTCATATAGCTCATAGATCAAGTCCTGTCTGCTATCAGATGACCCTGATTTTATTGACAGCAAGGCTGCACTGGAATCCAAACAAAGGACTAAACCCTTGACCATCAGCTCCTCAATCCTCTGCAATGCAGCCACCAAAGCCAACAATTCGACTGTATACACAGACAGATGGGAAGATGTTCTTCTATTATCAGATATTTTTAAGGCAGGGATATGGAAAGCAAATCCAGTGCAGCCTGTGTCAGAGTCCTTTGATCCATCTGTGAATACTGGGGTAAGGGAATGATATATTGTACCCAACCGATCCTCTTCTAAAATTGCAGCGTTTCCAAATTCTCTGCACCCTCGCATCTTTTCCAAAAAAAAAACAAATCAACTGATACTGGGTAGAAAAACCAAGGATGAGTGACTGGCAAAGGAACTGATGGGATATACGTTCTATCACATAACTTCATATCCCTGGCCACTCTCCCAGCGTGAAATGCAAAATTCTCCCCTTTCCCTCTTTCCCCCTCCCAACAAGGCAACAACACTCTGACTGTAGGATGTTTCTTTTGAGCGTGTCCCTGCAGATTGACCCAGTAACTCATCATCATCTGCTTACGCCTGATGCTTAATGGCATTTCCCCCATTTCCACCTGGAGGGCCGCAACAGGAGTTGTTTTAAAAGCCCCACAACAGATCCTCAGTGCCTGGGCCTGGATGACATCCAACTTGCTCAACGTAGTTTTAGCAGCCGATCCATATACAATACACCCATAATCCAATATAGACCTAATTAAAGCAACATAAATGATTCTCATAGCCGTTCTGCTAGCACCATGTAAAGAACTGAGGTCCACACGAATAGTGGTTTCAACAAAGTTCTCTTTTAAAACTAGGAGCGGGAACATTAACAGGCGGCAACATCAACACATCGCCATTTTCATATCATATCACTCGGTGAAGGTCAACTCTGACCTGTGACGTCACCACAGTCTTAAAGACACAGCACACACAATTATCACATTATATGACATCTCCCCCTTTTTAGTTTTTTTTTTTCAGAACAAAACAATTTTCAATTCAAACATTTTCCATTTCCATTTCACCCTTCCCCACAGCCCATGGCTTAATCATTGAACCAAATATAACCACACTTATCACAGTGAACACGTGAATTTCTCTCTTTTCATTTTTCTTTTTTTTTTTTTTCTCTACAAATCTAGTCTTTGCACAGGTTTAATCATTCTACCAGACCGGGTAAACAACAGTCCTTGCTTTGGGTCTGGCGGTTTGACACTGGATTCTGGTAAAATAGTGTCAGCAGCAGCTGCAGTTTCAGGCTGCTGATTGACAATCTCTGGCTGCAGGTCATTTGGAGCTGAAGAGGGTATCTCTCTGGCTGATTCAGGATCATGTTGCAAGTGACGGCGGTTGCGTCGCAAAGTTGCTCCCTGGGGTGTTTCAATAAGAAAGGAGCGAGGTGTGCTGCTTTCTCCTGTGACAACAGCGGGTGTTTTCCAGGATTTCTGATGGTCCAGCTTTGTGAGGACTGAATCTCCTGGCTTCAACGAAGATAGGGGTTTAGCTCCATGGCGCTGATTGAAGTAGAATGCTTGTTTCTGTTTCTCCATTGCATCCTTATTCCTGACGACTTCCAGATCAGGCCATCGGGGCTGAAGATTCACTTCGAGTGTAGGAAGAGTTGTTTTGATCTTTCGACCCATAAGTAGCTCTGCAGGACTCACGCCTGTGGTGGTGCAGGGCGTTGATCGAAAGCACATGAGGGCGAGCAAAGGATCTTGCTGCTTTAAGATTCTTTTTGCTGTTTGAACTCCCCTCTCTGCATGTCCGTTTCCTTGGGGGTTGTGTGGACTTGAGGTGATGTGCAAAAAGTCAAACTCCCTTGCAAACTTTTTAAATTCTTGGCATGAGAATTGAGGCCCATTGTCAGATACAACCACATCTGGACAACCAAACCTCGCGAACACTGCCTTCAGCTTTAAGATCATCTGAGAAGCAGTGGTTACTGGCAGATGAAGTATCTCGAGGAACCGAGAGAAATAGTCTGACACAACAAGGTAGGTGTGCTTGTTATGCTCACACAGGTCAACAGCAAGTCTCTTCCAGGGTCGATCAGGTAGAGGGGTTGACAAGAGAGGCTCTTTTCGCTGAGCTGGTCTCATCTCACGACACACCTGACAGGACTGGACTTTGCGTTTGATTTCAGATGAGATGCCAGGCCACCACACAGATGTGCAGGCCCGCTCTCTGCATTTTGTCAGACCTTGATGTCCATCATGTATTCGATCCAAGATGTCTGCTCTGAGCACATCCGGAATCAGCATGCGGCTTCCTCTGGTGATAATTCCATCGCATTCAGACAGTTCATTTTTAATGGGAAAATAGTCTCTGATAGCTGCTGGGACATTGCCTATGTATTCTGGCCATCCTGACTTGATGTACCACAACACCAACTGTAGGTTACAGTCAGCTGCTGTAGCAGTCTTTATGGTGTCTATTTTCCTTAGATAGTTAAACATGCCCAGGACACGCTTGAGGTCATGCACGTTCTGTGGTGGAGGGAGCTCGCGGATTGCCTTGACTTTATCAGGGTCGGGTCTCACGCCTGATTTGTCAATTTCTTGGCCCAAGAAATGAAGCTTGTTTTGTCTAAACTTACATTTTTCTCTGTTCAGTTTAAGTCCGGCTGACTCGATCCTTTCCATTACCTTGCTGAGACGCTGGTCGTGCTGTTCAGGAGTGTCGCCATACACCAGTATGTCATCCATGTAGATAGCCACGCCTTCCAGGCCGTTGAGGGTTTCTGTCATTTTGCGCTGAAAAATTTCAGGAGCGCTTGTGATCCCAAATGGAAGACGTTTGAATGCATATCTCCCAAAGGGTGTGATAAAGGTTGTTAATTTACTGCTTTCTGGATGGAGAGGAATCTGCCAAAACCCGGAGGCAGCATCCAATGATGTGAATGTGGTTGCTCCACTAAGTTTTGCAGTGATTTCCTCTGCAGTAGGAAGAACATACCTCTCTCTTCGTACAGCTTCATTTAACCTCTTTAAATCGACACAGATCCGCACTTTTCCATTTTTCCTTGGGACTGGCACCATTGGCGCGCACCAATCTGTAGGATCAATCACAGCTTCAATCACATTATTCTCCTTCATACGCTGCAATTCCTCTTTAACCTTCTGCAAAAGTGGCAAAGGGACACGACGGGCAGTGTGCACTGTGTATGGCTGAACATTCTCTTTTAACAGGATTTTAACTGGTTCTGTTTTAAGTGTTCCATGCTCACCAAATGCTTTGTGTACTTCTTCGACACGCTTCACAAGCCCCATCGACATTGCTGTGTCTCTGCCCAGCAAATTGTTTGCATTATTGCCACTGATGACATACACAGGAAAAGTATATGGTTTTTCTTTGTATTCTGTGAAGGCTTGAAATTTCCCTATACAGTCCAACTGACCACCCGGGCTGCACAGTGTGACATTAGATGGCTCTAATTCCTTCTTAGGAACTAGTTCGTTAAATGTCTTTTGTCCCATAATGTTTGCATCTGCACCCGTATCAATTTTAAAATTGACTGGTGTTGTTCCAATTGTAAGCTGTATGGTCCATGGGTCATCATTTCTGTCTGTTTTTGTGACTGCGCCCAAAAAAAATGGTGTCTGGGAAACTGTCTCTTCAGTGACTTCTCTGACTGATTTACTGTGACATTTCTTTTCCCAGTGACCCACCTTTTTACACTTGTTGCATGTTGACTTCATGGCTGGGCACTTTTCAGGATCTCTGTGTTTTAATTTTCCACATCTTCCACACCATGAGTCTTTTTGCTCTCCACTTTTTCCTTTCCTTGGTTTAAATGGAGATCTTCCTCTGCCTGCTGTTTTTCCCTGGATCTCCTGCACCGTGGCGTGTGCCTCCCCCTGCTGGTGAACCTGGAGGACAACCTCCTCGGACTGGCGAACTGTTTGAATGGTTTGGGCAAGCGTTAGATCAGCCATCATCTGCAGTTTACGTGACAGCTCTTTATCGAGGATGCCCACAACAATTCGGTCACGGATATGTTCATCTCTCTTTACACCAAAGTCACAGTGTTCTGACATCTCAAAAAGGGCTCTGACAAACATTTCCACTTTCTCACCGGGCCGCTGCAGCCTCTGGTGAAAACAAGCGCGCTCATGGATCACGTTCCGTTTAGGACAGAAGTACTCGTCGTATTTTCCTAACACAACGTCAAACTTCTTTTGAGCCGCTTCCTCAGTAAATGAGAATGATTTCAAGATGTTTTCAGCTTCGGGGCCCATGGCGTAAATCAGTGAACTGACCTGAATTTTGCCGTCCTCTTTATTCAGTTTTGTAGCCGTCCGGAAACGCAGAAAGCGCTCTTTCCAGCCCGCCCATTCATTTGGACGATGAAAAGGAAAACTTTCCGGGGGATTAAACAAGGCCATCTTACTGAAGCAGAGCGTCCGTCAAGCACTTCTGACACCATGTAAAGAACTGAGGTCCACACGAATAGTGGTTTCAACAAAGTTCTCTTTTAAAACTAGGAGCGGGAACATTAACAGGCGGCAACATCAACACATCGCCATTTTCATATCATATCACTCAGTGAAGGTCAACTCTGACCTGTGACGTCACCACAGTCTTAAAGACACAGCACACACAATTATCACATTATATGACACCACTCAACCCCTGTCAAACACCTCATCACATTCAGTACTTTTTTGCACCTAGCTGACATCTTCTGAATATGCTCCCTCCAAGTTAGAGTAACATCAAACCAGATGCCCAGAAACCTAAAAACTTTGACTTGTTCCAATTCCTGAGCGTACAGTGTTAACTGGGCATCTGCTACCCTTTTCCTTGTAAACACCACCACCTTTGTTTTCTCAACAGAGAATTTAAATCCCCAGGAATATGACCATCCCTCCACTGCACTTATCGCTTCTTGTATTTTCCCTCTTATATACTTAAAATTACTCCCTCTTTTCCATAATGCCCCATCATCAGCAAATAAAGAACGGCCAATGTCATTGTTCACAACAGAAAAAACATCATTTATCATAATAGAAAAAAGGACTGGGCTTATAACACTACCCTGGGGGGTGCCATTTTCCACCAAGTACCTATCTGACATGGCTCTGCCCACTCTAACTTGGATGTACCTATTAAACAAAAAATCCTTTATCCAGTTAAATGTTCTCCCAGATATTCCTAACATACTTAACTTTATCATCAGCCCCTCCTTCCACAACATGTCATACGCTTTTTCCACGTCAAAGAATACCGCAATTACCGACTCTTTGTTTACCTGAGCCTTCCGTACCTCAGTCTCCAAACACACAACAGGATCCATAGTTCCCCTTCCTTTTCTAAATCCACTCTGATGTGGTGATAGAATTCCCCTACTTTCAAGATAGAAAACAATCCTATCTGTGATCATTCTCTCCATTATTTTCCCCAAATGCGACGTTAAGGCTATAGGCCTGTAACTCGCTGGGTCTGAGGGATCCTTTCCAGGTTTCCTTATAGGAACAATCACAGCTTCTTTCCATGCAGTTGGGAGCTTTCCCTTTTCCCACACTTTGTTGTAAACTTCCAATAGTTTCCTCCTTGCCAAAGTCCCTAAGTGTTTCACCATGATGTAACAGATACTATCTTTCCCAGGGGATGTTAATCCTGATTTGTTTACCGCTCTTTCTATTTCATCTAAAGTGAAAGGAGAATCCAAGGGGCTACTAAAATCACACCTTTCCTCCAAAACCCCAGGGTGTGCTAAACTTGTCTTACTTCTTCCTCTTTTACCCTCTTCAGTCAAATTACCTGAGCTATGAATTTGAGTCAGGCTCTTTGCTATCATTGTTGCCTTCTCCCCATCAGTTATTGCAATCTCTTCCCCACTTTTTAATATTGGGTACTGCCATTCCCTCCTGACTCCCCTCATAGCCTTGATCATGCTCCACACATCTCCCACGGCTGTTGATCTACCTACAGTGCTGCAGTATCTCTGCCAACTTTCTCTCTTGGCCCTCCGGATAGTTTTCCTGGCTTTTGCCAGTGCTCTCTTATAATTAATCAGGTTTTGCCAATTGTGAGTTCTCCTTAGGACCTTAAGCATCTTATTCCTCTCCTTAATAGCTCTAGTGCACTCCTCTGTCCACCAAGGCACTGCTTTCTTTAATCTTTTCCCTTTACTTTTAGAAATTGACTGATTAGCTGCTTCCAGAAAAATAGTTTTAATACTTTCCTCCATGCTTTCCACGTCTTCACTAACCTCTACTAGGGGAAGGTCTCTCTCACAAATAAACTTAAATAATTTCCAATTAGCAGTGCTAAAAACCCACCTCCCTTCCCTGTGACCACTTACCCTATTCACTGAAATGAAAAGATTACAATATACCGGAAAATGATCACTTCCCACTGAAGACTCCTCCAAAACCTCCCACTCACACACACTTGCAATATTACTAGTCACCAATGTCAAATCAAGAACCGAACCACCCCCCGTATGTACATCAATTCTGGTTGCTCTACCATTATTCAAACACACTAGCTTCTTCTCTTCCAAGAGTTCCTCAATAATCTCACCATTTATGTCCGTATAATTTGCCCCCCATAACACATTATGGGCATTAAAGTCCCCACAAACTACTACCCTGCTCCCATCTATCCCCTCCATCTGGGATAACTGACTCAATGTCAGTCTCCTACAAGGATTGTACAAATTAACGACTACTAATTCTTAGGGGTGGGTTCAAAAGATCAATATATCGATATGGATCGATACATGTTTGACTGAGCCGATATCGATCCACAAAATCCGCGGATCGATCTTTTAATATTAATATGTTTTAATATAATATTTTTACGTTTGTGAACGTCTGCTGAGTATAATCGGGTTGAAACCGGGTCAGTGAGCCAGTAACAATGGCCGAGAAGCATAAACAGCCGACGCGCTAACGGAGCTAGCAAGCTAACGGATATGCTAGTTCTTCTTCTGTGGTGTTAAAACGGTTCTCATCCAGCAAGAGTTTCCTGCCGCGCGTGCTCTTTCGTGTTTACACGAGCGGAGATAATAACGTGCGTCTCTTAATTTAGCAACAAAAGTCACCGTAAAGATTGTCCTCAACAGCTTCTGAATATTTTTCATAAATAAAACTTCTGTGTTCCCTGCGGCGCGTGCACACGTCTTTTGTGTTTACATGACGCGGAGTTAATAACGTGCGTCTCTTAATTTAGCAGCAAAAGTCACCGTCTGTCCGTCTGACTGTCCTCAACAGCTTCTGAATATTTTTCATAAAGCGGGGATAAACGGACTTTTACTCCGTGCAGCGCTGTGTTGGAACATCAAGTTGATGACTGATAAACGGAAAATGCACGGAGACTAAAACCCGTGAAGCAGAGGGAGCTGCTGAGACTAAGTATAATATCATTTGTTTGTTTTAACGTTTGTGTCGTCAATTAATAATTTATCTGGCATGATGATGGTTTCTTTTACAAACTATGGACACAGAGAGAACTGTTGGTTAAGCGCTGTGAATAAATGCAGAATTAAGGTATATTTTATGAGATTATGGACTTCTGCCACTTAAGCGATGTGAAGAGAATAAATCACAATAAAATTAATAAAGGCTGCAGTACAACAAGCTATTTTTACTCAGTAGAACTAAATTGAAATGAACAAACCTTCTCAGGAAATGAACTGAAACCCTTTTCCAACATTGAAAGTTAATTTGTAGTTAAAATATAACCCCCCCCCCCTAAATTATTAAACCCTACAGTGGTGTGGCGATCTAAAAATATGAATGTTAATTTTACTGTGAAATCTGTTCTTTTTATCTGCCTTCAGATGTGTGAAGACTGGAAGCTTCATCCTGCACTGAGACCTTCTGAAGGTCAGAGGTCGTCAGTGGAGGAACCATCCCTGCTTCATGTGGATTTCAGCACAGAAGAAGACCTTCAAATTCAAGGAGGTGCTGCCATCACTTTCTCCACACTAACATGCATTCAATGCAATTTAGTTGTTGTAATGACAAATTCTTTTATTTCTTTTTTAAAGTTCTCAGCAAGAACACAATATTGGTCTTTTTTTTTTTTTTACAGTTTTACTGAGCATTTAATTCTAAATAAATCACTGTTTAACAAGAAATCTTTGGCAATCCTGTACTTTTCTTGTGGTGTTACATAGAATAGCATCACTGTAAACTATGGAAAAAGCAGCTGCTTTAAAATTTGTACTTCCTCACACAACTTTGAGTGCAAAAAAACTCTAAAAGTGCCATAACTTTTTGGAAAAGCTCCCACAAATCCAGGCTTTTTGGGCCACAACAATCACAAAAACAGCTGACAAAATCCTGGAGGGACTGAAATACAGTGAGATTATGTCTGCATGGTTCATGTGTGACAGAGATCATCCCGCGCAGTTCGCCCCACACGGGACACGAACCCGCGACCTCTCAGTCAACTAACACAGTTCGAGCATGGGAGACACAGCACGATTGCGCTGAGCTAAAGGTCCGACCGATAGCTCAGCGCTACCGATACTGTATGAGGCTTTGGGAGGGAGGTTTACTAACGTTCTACGCCGAACAGTACTAGTTGGCATCCGTTACACATGCATTGAATTTGTTTACTTACTCTGGGTGCTGAACTTGACACGACACACCCTTTGCACTAAAGAAAGCACCTGTGAGCACTTTATGAAATGATAAGTTAAATAATAAAAAGTGCATTATTGTAACTGATTTTGGGTCAGTTCTATATGTGATAATTTATGTATTAACAAAGTTAGAAGATTCTTGGTACAATTTGCAGCATTAGGTCTCGAAGATTTTTGTTTCATGGGAAGTAAAATGGCTATTAAAATGGTAATTCCCCAGATCGAATCGGGATTGAGTCGGAATCGAATCGAATCGATTCAGAATCTCAAGAATCGGAATCGAATCGATTCTGGAAATTAGGGATCGTTCCCAGCCCTACTAATTCTCCCTCTTTAGTCCAAATTTCAACTACCACATATTCCAGCTCATCCCCTTTACTTACCTCTCTAAACTGAATTCCCTCCCTCACAAAAGTTGCACACCCACCTCCCATTCCCTCTTTCCTATCATTCCGAATAGACACATATCCCACTATTTTAAAATCCAGATTAGGTTTCAACCACGTCTCCTGAACACAAATGACATCTGGTTTGTCTGAAAGTTCCTCAATATATCGTTTAAATTCCTGCCCATTTGCCACCAAACTTCTTGCATTCCATTGAATCACTATAACCATCTTCACAATTCCTTTCCAGTCAATGCTTGATCCTGACTTATCTGGCTACTGAGCCCACTCCTCACCTCCTCCCAAGTTAAACCACTGAAACCAAGATGATTAGCTGCTGCCTTCACTATTATTTGAATTCTTTCAGTTTTAGACTTTACTTCCATTGTGGCATTCACAACTCCTGCTATAAAGATAACCAGTCTCTTCAGATCAACCTGAATTTCCCCATTCCGTACCAGCTCTCTTTCCCCTGCAGGCAGCCTCCCCCCAGTCCTTTGCCCATTCCCTCCTCCCTGGTCCGTCCTTTTTACTGCTTCAGCATATGAAACTTTACTTTGTACTCTGACTCGCTGAATTTCCCTCTCTCTCATCATACTTTCACAGCCTCCATAGGCCACACTATGATTCCCGCCACAGTTGCAACACTTTGGCGTTTCTTGCTTACACTCTCCATACTGGTGATTGCCCCCACACCTTGCACACCTTTTCCTCCATCTACAAGTGTTAGCTATGTGCCCAAACCTTTGACAATTATAGCACCGAATTGGATTAGGGACAAATTCTCTTACCCCATACCTCAAAAAGCCCAAACTTACACTTTTGGGGAGCACTTCTCCTTCAAACTCAACCACCACGCCCTCAGTGTCTCTCCTCTGTCCTTCCCGGGTGGCCTGTAGCCTACGAGCTGCCTTTACTACCCCCCCTTTTAAATTAGCTTTAACCTCTTCCATTGTTATTCCTATCGGCACCCCCCAAATTACACCCTTGTTCCACTTTGACCCATTATCAATAATGCTTGTATTTTTCACTTTAAATCGCCCAACCTCCCTCATTTTTTCGGCTCTTTCCCTTTGCTCCTCACTCCTGCACACAATCAGTAGATTTCCGTCCCTCAATACCTTTGCCATGCATATGTCTCCTACCTGATTTTTCAATATTGTTGTTAATTTAATTGGACTCATTGTGGATATCCCCTTTTCGTCCTCAAACCTTACAATAATTTTTAACTCGGTTCCTTCCTGCCCTCCTCCCTCCGCACCACCACCACTTCCACTACTTCTAACCTTCTTTGCATTATTACCGGGAAAGTTACTCTCCCTTTTCTCTTTCCCTTTCCCGCTTCCCTGCCCAGTATCCATACTATCTTCACTGTCCCACAAATCAGAATCTCCCCAGTCTGGCCCATTCACAACGTTGTTGCGCCGACCCGCCACACCTGTCTTTACTCTGCTCCTCCTCTCCATTTTCCCAAGCCCGCAGACTCCAGTCCCGTCACCCAACCTCCTTGCCAAACCACCCGACAACCTTCTTTGACTCTCTTTCGGAGATCTGACCATCCGTCAAACGTCTGTCACACCGACCCGTGTGACGTATTTCCCGTTGACGACACTTTATAAAATAATAGTTCAAACTTTGGAGTGTAAGTTGATGTGGCTGAAGGCGGTAGATTTGGTTGACGTGATTCTGTAGATTTGGTTTCAAATGTCATCTTTCACTTTTTACCATTTGCTGCAAGACTCCTTCAAAAAGGAGAGATCAGGTCTGGTGTTGGACGCTCTGAGCGGAACAAACTACATCGGCTGTCCAGGAAATTGACCCTGAAAGCTCAGTTTTAGTTCACAGCCTCCTAAAGAAGTCGCTGCAAAGTGATGCATTTTTCATTGACAAATTTATTTCACAAATTAATAGAAATGGTTTTGAAAAACCTTCAGATTTTCATGTCTGATTTTCAAACTTTTCTTTCTCTGATTTATCAAAATTATCAAATTTTGAAAAGTGATCATGTCTAACTTAATTCTGTCTCTATTTGACTTACACTTGTAATTTGTTTTACATTTCTCATTTCTAGTAATTATTATTATTATTATTATTATTATTATTATTATTGCGCAGTAGGTTGCTAAAAAAAAAAAAACCTTGCCAAGATGGTTCAGAATTTCTCTGTAGTTCTACAATTGTAAAGAATGGGCAAAATCTCATCAAAACAAGCATCAGTATTTCCAATGACAAAAGGAGTAACTGTATGGAACATCATGTGGTTTAGTAGACTTTTGAT
This sequence comes from Pholidichthys leucotaenia, assembly GCA_020510985.1. Classification (NCBI taxonomy): domain Eukaryota; kingdom Metazoa; phylum Chordata; class Actinopteri; order Cichliformes; family Pholidichthyidae; genus Pholidichthys; species Pholidichthys leucotaenia. The sequence goes on from JAJAQF010000023.1 coordinate 411,294, forward strand.
GTCTTCAGCTCCAACAGACAAGCGCCTCTTCTCCACGGGCCCAAGCAGGAGGTTTCTGGGCCTTGTTGTGCTGTCTGAGGAGGAGAAGAGAGCTGTCCTGGTCCAGAGTCACAGTGGTCCCGGTACAGGAAATTCCAATGGCATTAGAACCACAACTGACAGGGTTACTGCGGGATTCTACTGGCCAACACAAGCTGAAGATGTCAAGGAATGGGCCAGTAACATCCCTGACACTCCTTTGTTTGAAAGGCCATTCTCATGACAAATGGCTCATCACTCCATTGTGACAGTTTACACTGTAGATGTTGTTGATACCTGCTTGTCTCTAAGTTATTTGTTATTGTCCAATCCCAGATATAAAACTGAGATTTACCTCTCCAAGAAATGACATTGGTTCCTCTAAGGTGACATTTTCTGCTAACTTATTTTTTAGGTCAGATGTTGTCACCGCTGTCAACTGAATGATCCCATCAAAACTGTCCCCCCGTTTTACATTCCATTAAGGTAATACTTTGACCTTTTCTGCCATAGTGAGCAGGAATGCCAGTCAACATGCTAATTATAATATATTCAATAGGTAAAAGAAGGCTGGGAGGTGCTTGGACTTGAAATCCGTTCCCACCAAGACCATACGGCGTCACTCAAACAACAAACCCTGGATCAACCCTGAGATAAAAACACTTCTGAGAGAGAAGAAGAGGATCTTCAGGTCAGGGAACAGGGAGATGCTGAAGTCCGTACAGAGGGAGCTGAGGAGAAAGATCAGAGAAGGCAAGGACAGCTTCAGGAAGAAGATGGAGGACAAGCTGCAACAGAGCGACATCAGCGGGGTCTGGAGAAACCTCAAAACCATCTCGGGGCTCCAGAATACCTCCCCCCAGGCCACAGGGGGCAGGGAGTGGGCGAACAACCTGAATCTGTTTTTCAATAGATTTGACCAACCGCCCTCCCCCCTGACTGCACAACAACCACTGCTGCCTCTAAAGAAATCAAGTCCTGCTGCCCACTCCCCACTCCACCAACACCCCCCCACTCCCAACACACAGCCCCCCATCCTGACCCTGACCAGGACCCAGGTGAGGACGGAGCTGAGGAAGATCAAGGCGAGGAAGGCGCCGGGACCGGACGGCATCAGCGCAAAGCTCCTCAAGTCCTGTGCAGACCAGCTGTGTGGGATTGTGATGTATATCTTCAACATGAGCCTGAAACTGGGGAGGGTACCACAGCTGTGGAAAACATCTTGTGTGGTACCTGTACCAAAAACTTCCCACCCCAAAGACCTGAACAGCTACAGACCGGTGGCCTTGACGTCCCACTTGATGAAGACCCTGGAGAGACTGCTCCTTGCTCACCTCCGCCCCCTGGTGGAACCAGCGATGGATCCACTCCAGTTCGCCTACCAGCATGGCATTGGGGTGGAGGATGCGGTGATCTTCCTCCTTCACCGTTCTCTGTCCCACCTGGAGAAGCCCGGGAATATGGTGAGGATCATGTTCTTTGACTTCTCCAGTGCTTTCAACACCATCCAACCGATGATCCTGAAGGACAAGCTGCTGCGCGCAGGGGTGGACCAGCACCTGTCATCATGGATCCTGGACTACCTCACGAACCGGCCTCAGTTTGTGAGAACCCGGGACTGTGTGTCCGACACGATCATCAGTAGCACGGGGGCCCCCCAGGGAACGGTGCTGGCTCCCTTCCTGTTCACTCTTTATACTGCGGACTTCTCACACAACACAACACACTGCCATCTACAGAAGTTCTCTGATGACTCTGCGATCGTTGGCCTCATCTCCAATGGAGATGAAGCTGAGTACAGAGGGCTTATCCAGGACTTCGTGGACTGGTGCCATCGGAACTGCCTCCAGATCAACGCGAGGAAAACTAAGGAGCTGGTGGTGGACTGCCGCAGGCATGGGCAGCCCCTCACAGTACCAGTAAATATACAGGGAACAGACATCGAGATGGTGACATCCTATAAGTACCTGGGTATTCATCTGAACAATAAACTAGACTGGTCACACAATACTGATGCACTCTACAAGAAGGGACAGCGCAGGCTGTTCCTGCTGAGGAGACTCAGGTCTTTTGGTGTACAAGGGGCGCTGCTGAAGTCATTCTATGACACGGTGGTGGCATCAGCCATCACTTTTGGAGTGGTCTGCTGGGGCAGTGGCATTACTGCAGCCGATAGGAAGAGACTGAACAAACTGATTAAGAAAGCTAGCTCTGTCCTGGGGCAGCGCCTTGATCCGATGGAGGAGATAGGAGAGAGAAGGACGGTGGCTAAACTGTCATCTCTGCTGGAGTCCGAGTTCCACCCTATGCAGGACATACTGAATGCACTGAGGAGCTCATTTAGCAGCAGACTACATCATCCCAGGTGCACAACCGAGAGGTTTCGTAGGTCCTTCCTACCAACGGCTGTCAGACTGTACAACCTAAGCAGGGCTGCTCGCAGAGATAGCAAAAAGACGTAACAAACTAATAGTTTTTTGAATGCAAAAGATGCAATAGACTTACACAATGGTCCCCTCCGGCATACAACTAGGAACTTACCGGTCGCTATGGAGGGTGAGAATATGTATGGGCACATAATCATACCATGTAGGATAACTAAGTAGACGGTTATGCTGTTTCATTCCATCTAGCAACAATGCTCTGCACTGTGTGTGTTTATATATTTACATATTTATTCCATCTAGCTACAATGCTCAGCACTGGGTGTGTTTATATATTTATATATCTACATATTATTCCATCTAGCTACATTGCTCCGCACTGTGTGTGTTTATATACTTGCATATTTATTCCACCTAGCTGCAATGCTCCGTACTGTGGGTGTTTATATATTTACATATTTATTCCATCTAGCTACAATGCTCTGCACTGTGTGTTCATATATTCATATATTTATTCCATCCAGCTACAATGCTCTGCACTGTGTGTCTGTGTGTGTGTGTATATATATATATTTTATAGTAATACGTACATATGTTTATTAGCTGCTCTTGCTTGCTTGTTTTTTTTTTTTTTTTTTTTTTTTTTTTTTCTTGCCTTCTGATTGTTGCTCTGAGTGTTGCTATCCCTGTGCTGTTGCAATCCTGGAATTTCCCCGTTGTGGGACTAATAAAGGCTTATCTTATCTTATCTTATCTTATCTTGATTTAATTGGACCACTGCGTGAAACGGCACGCCACAATAAATATGTCCTGACTATGACTGACCTCTACACCAAATGGGGGATTGCAGAGCCTCTGCAATCAGCAACTGTGAGTGAGGTCTCAGCAGCTGTAACAAGGAAGCTGGATACATTTGGGATGGTCAGGAAAATCATTACCGACCAGGGAAGGGAATTTATCAATGAGGTGATGTTTTTAAAACTTTGACCTGATGACAGAATTTTCACTTTATTCAACTCTGTTCTTTATATTTCAAAGCTTTGACCATTTCAAAATGTTGGAAATAATGTAACTCCTCCTTCTGCAGCTCAATGACAGTATTTTCAGGCTGCTGAAAATCAAGCCCGCTGTATCCAGTGACTACCATCCTCACACCAACGGCCAGGTAATACTTGGCATGTTTTATCACTCAGCTCTGTTGTTGTGGGATCACACATGCATTTTGATTGACTTAATTAATTTAGATTTATAGGATGAAAGGACCAATCAAAACATCAAGCGTGCACGCCGAAGATATGTCAGTGAAAATCATGCTGACTGGGACCTTCACCTACTTGCTGTGGTGTTTGGCATCAATACTGCAAAGCAGCTCAGTGACTTTATACAGTGGGGCAAAAAAGTATTTAGTCAGCCACCAATTGTGCAAGTTCTCCCACTTAAAAGATGAGAGAGGTCTCCAATTTTCATCATAGGTATACCTCAACTATGAGAGACAAAATGAGAAAAAAAATGCAGAAAATCACATTGAAGGATTTTTAATGAATTAATTGGTAAATTCCTCAGTAAAATAAGTATTTGGTCACCTCCAAACAAGCAAGATTTCTGGCTCTCACAGACCTGTAACTTCTTCTTTAAGAGGCTCCTCTGTCCTCCACTCGTTACCTGTATTAATGGCACCTGTTTGAACTCATTATCAGTATAAAAGACACCTGTCTACAACCTCAAACAATCAGACTCCAAACTCCACTATGGCCAAGACCAAAGAGCTGTCAAAGGACACCAGAAACAAAACTGTAGACCTGCACCAGGCTGGGAAGACTGAATCTGCAATAGGTAAGCAGCTTGGTGTGAAGAAATCAACTGTGGGAGCAATTATTAGAAAATGGAAGACATACAAGACCACTGATAATCTCCCTCCATCTGGAGCTCCATGCAAGATCTCACCCCGTGAGGTCAAAATGATCACGAGAACGGTGAGCAAAAATGCAGAGAGCTGGGACCAAAGTAACAAAGGCTACATCAGTAACACACTACGCCGCCAGAGACTCAAATCCTGCAGTGCCAGAAGTGTCCCCCTGCTGAAGCCAGTACATGTCCAGGCCCGTCTGAAGTTTGCTAGAGAGCATTTGGATGATCCAGAAGAGGATTGGGAGAATGTCATGTGGTCAGATGAAACCAAAATAGAACTTTATTGTAAAAACTCAACTTGTCGTGTTTGGAGGAGAAAGAACACCATACCTACTGTGAAGCATGGGAGTGGAAACATCATACATTGGGGCTGTTTTTCTGCAAAGGGACCAGGACGACTGATCCATGTAAAGGAAAGAATGAATGGGGCCATGTATCGTGAGATTTTGAGTGAAAACCTCCTTCCACCAGCAAGGGCATTGAAGATGGAACGTGGCTGGGTCTTTCAGCATGACAATGATCCCAAACACACCGCCCGGGCAATGAAGGAGTGGCTTCGTAATAAGCATTTCAAGGTCCTGGAGTGGCCTAGCCAGTCTCCAGATCTCAACCCCATAGAAAATCTTTGGAGGGAGTTGAAAGTCTGTGTTGCCCAGCGACAGCCCCAAAACATCACTGCTCTAGAGGAGATCTGCATGGAGGAATGGGCCAAAATACCAGCAACAGTGTGTGAAAACCTTGTGAAAACTTACAGAAAACGTTTGACCTCTGTCATTGCCAATGAAGGGTATATAACAAAGTATTGAGATGAACTTTTGTTATTGACCAAATACTTATTTTGGTTCCAAGGTTGTCATAGCCAGGAGCGACACTGGGGTTAAGCTCCCAGTGCTCATAAAATGCTCCTTATGGCGTGCGTCTCGAAAAGCCTCTGACAACTAAGTCCAACTCCTAGCCTGCCCGTGTGGTTTAGTCTCTAAGCCTGGCGGAACTGCTTTTACTAATAGGAGAAGGGGCGAGGGTGGATCTCTGGCGCCTTAAAACCAGATGCTTCGGGTAGATGGTGGCTCGTCAACCTGGGAAGGTAGCCCATCTAGGGGAAGGTAAACCCTGATTTCAAACCTCTGCTGCCTTGCGGCATACCCGGTCACGGGAAAGGCTTCGGGAGTCAACCCTGAGGAAAAATCCGGAGTCGGAGCCCCTAAGGCAGTTCTATGTTGTGCTCAACATCGTTCTGGCAGCTCCTGCAACGGCGCTGGTGCCAAACTGTAGCAGCCCTGCTGTTCCTTTGGATTCATCAGTGACGTGGAGAGGGGGGACATGCTGCATGGGCAACATCTTGTCCTCCATATCTTCCTGCCCAGGCTTGAATCCTACCAACGCCCAACGCTGGAAGGTAGAACACCAGATCACTGGAGAGGACACTCCAGCTTCGCCTTTGGCGTAGACAAAACACGGGGAATGACAGTTACCGGTTATAAGCCACCGCTCAATTGGCGTAGAGCGTGGTGCCAGGGGTTGTTCCCGACGGTGGGAGGGATCATCAGATCTCACTGGACAGCTACCACCCGCCTCAAGCTGGGCAGCCCCCAGCCAATAAGGTGTTGTCCCGCCACAGCTTGCTTTCCTCATTGGGTGCATGGGGATAAGGAGAAATCCAAACAGCAGGCTGAGAACCTTCGCACCAGGCAAGACAATAAAACAAAAGAGACCAACTCTAAAACTGGGAACTTGGAACGTCCGCACTATGATGACAGGACTCGCTGCTAACCTAAAGGACATCAACGACACCAGGAAGACTGCCATCATCAATAATGAGCTGAAGAGACTGGGAGTGGATATCGCCACTCTCCAGGAAACACGGTTAGCTGATGCAGGCACACTGAGAGAGAAGGACTACACGTTCTACTGGCAGGGAAAGGGCAGTGACGAATACAGGGAACACGGAGTAGGCTTCGCAGTGAAGAACACTTTGCTGAAGATGGTGGAACCGGGCAGCACTGGCTCTGCACGACTCCTCACCCTCCGCCTGAACACCACTGAAGGCCCAGTCACCCTCGTCAGTGTGTATGCCCCAACACAGACAGCCACACCAGAGGCAAAAGACGAGTTCTACGAGAATCTCGCAACAACTGTCAGGATCATCCCCAACTCTTAACAACTCATTCTCCTTGGAGACTTCAATGCCAGAGTGGGTGCTGACCACGACTCCTGGCCCTCCTGTCTTGGACCTTTTGGCGTGGGCAGAATGAACGACAACGGACAGCGGCTGCTCGAGTTCTGCACATATCACGATCTGTGCATCACAAACTCGTTCTTCAAGACCAAGCTCCAACACAAGGTTTCCTGGCAACATCCGCGCTCAAAGCACTGGCACCAGCTAGACTTGATCCTGACCAGGCGCACCTCACTGAAGAACGTGCTAATCACCCGTTCGTTCCAGAGTGCAGATTGCGACACAGACCATGCATTGGTGTGTTGCAAGGTCAAGCTGCAGCTGAAGAAATTCCATCGTGCTAGACAACCTGGAAAGGCATGGATTGACACCAGCAAGATGGCCCAACCAGAACTTGTTGAGCAGTTTGCCTCCACCTTTGAGAAGGAACTTGGTGTACCACAAGGAGGAGAATCTGCAGAGCAGAAGTGGGAAGAGCTGCGAAACACCATCTACCGCACAGCCTTGGCTACCTTTGGGAGGAAGACCTCGAAGTCACAGGACTGGTTTGATGCCAAGTTGACCGAGATGACCCCCGTCCTTGAAGCCAAGCGCTCAGCACTTGCTGAGTACAAGAAGTACCCAAACGAGAAGAATCTCCAGATTCTCAGGGCTGCGAGAAGCAAAGTTCAGCAGACTGCTCGGCGCTGTGCCAACGAGTACTGGACTCAGCTCAGCCAAGACATTCAAACCGCTGCCATAACAGGGAACATCTGTGGTATGTACGATGGCATCAAGAAAGCACTTGGTCCGGCTCAGAGCAAGACGGCCCCCCTCAAATCTTCCACTGGGGAGATGATCACAGAGAAGAACAAGAACACCGTGACACCGTCAGCCCTTGATGCCATCGACTGCCTACCATCCATGGACGAACTTGACGCCGAGCCAACCATCGACGAACTCAGTAAGGCCATTGATAGCTTGGCCGCTGGCAAGGCACCCGGCAACGACGGCATACCCCCTGACCTGATCAAGCACTGCAAGACCGCCCTACTGCTGCCATTGCATGACGTCCTCTGCCAGTGCTGGAAGGAAGGTGCCGTACCACAGGACATGAGGGACGCCAAGATCATCACCCTCTACAAAAACAAAGGGGAGAGAAGCGACTGCAACAACTACAGGGGCATTTCCCTCCTCAGCGTTGTTGGCAAAGTCTACGCACGAGTTGTTCTCGTTCGTCTACAGAAGCTTGCCGAACGTGTCTATCCCGAGTCTCAGTGTGGCTTCCGCGCTGAGCGATCGACGGTAGACATGATATTCTCCATCCGCCAACTCCAGGAGAAATGCAGAGAACAGAACATGCCTCTGTACGTCGCCTTCATCGACCTCACCAAAACGTTCGATCTGGTCAGCAGAGAGGGCCTTTTCAAGATCCTGCCAAAGATAGGATGCCCACCAAAGTTGCAAAGCCTCATCGAATCGTTTCACACCAACATGCAGGGGATAGTGCAGCACGATGGCAACGTCTCAGAGCCATTCAACATACGCAGCGGAGTGAAACAGGGCTGTGTACTTGCGCCAACCCTCTTTGGGATTTTCTTTGCTATGCTCCTGAGGCATGCCTTCAGCACAGCAACAGAGGGAATCTACCTGCACACAAGATCTGACGGCAGGCTTTTCAACCTCGCCCGCCTGAAAGCCAGAACCAAAGTACGCGAGGCTCTAATCAGAGACATGCTGTTCGCAGACGACGCTGCAGTCGCAACCCACACACAGCAGGAGCTTCAGACCCTGATGGACCGCTTCTCCCAGGCATGCAAGGACTTCGGGCTTACCATCAGCCTGAAGAAGACTAACGTCTTGGCGCAAGGCACGGAAGCACCACCAACCATCACCATTGATGACTACAAGCTGGAGGTCGTGAATCAGTTCACGTACCTGGGGTCCACGATCAGCAACAACCTCTCCCTTGATACAGAGATCAACAAGAGGATTGGAAAATCAGCCTTCACACTCGCTCGCCTCACCACACGAGTGTGGGAGAATCCCAAACTCTCTGTCAAGACGAAGATGGCAGTGTACAACGCCTGCGTCATCAGCACACTGCTCTATGGGAGTGAGACGTGGACAACATATGCCCGGCAGGAAAAGAGACTGAACTCCTTCCACTTGCGCTGCATTCGCCACATCCTGGACATATCCTGGCAGGACAAAGTGCCCAACACAGAAGTTCTGTCCCGCGCCGGCCTTCCCTCCATGTTCACTCTACTCAGGCAGCGCAGGCTCCGCTGGCTAGGCCACGTTCACCGTATGGAGGATGGCAGAATCCCCAAAGACGTCCTCTATGGAGAACTGGCAACTGGCAGGAGAGACGTTGGCCGCCCACAGCTGCGCTTTAGAGATGTCTGCAAGAGAGACATGAAGGCCCTGGATATCAACACAGAGGGCTGGGAGGACCTTGCAACGGACCGCTCCAAATGGAGAGGCACCCTGACCAGACAGCTCAGGGTGGGTGAAGAGAGACTGACTGCTGCAGCAGATGAAAAAAGGACCCGCAGGAAGAACCGCCACAGACCCAGCAGCACGGAGACCACCCACAAGTGTGACCTGTGTGACAGGGACTGTCATTCGCGCATCGGCCTGTTCAGCCACAGGCGGTGCTGTTCCAGCAGAGTAGACGTTTAGGATTCTCTTCCATGGTCATCATAGACCGACGGAGGCCGACGCACTTATTTTACCGAATAATTTACCAATTAATTCATTAAAAATCCTTCAATGTGATTTTCTGGATTTTTTTTCTTCTTATTTTGTCTCTCATAGTTGAGGTATACTTATGATGAAAATTGGAGACCTCTCTCATCTTTTAAGTGGGAGAAATTGCACAATTGGTGGCTGACTAAATACTTTTTTACCCCACTGTAAGTCAAGTTTTCTACAGTAAACCAACTATATATGTTCAAATATCATTTACATTATTAAAAACTAGATGTTTTCTATCAGTGTAAATACTTTCTCAGGTTATTTATGGGAGCTTCTTTGTGATTAGAGTTGGACCAGGCATAGTCCATGTTTCCTGCTCTTCCACCGGCCCCCTCACTTGCCTGAAGTTCTGAATGCTGCCCCATGGCCGATGACTTTGAAGTGGCTGATCCAGAAGAGGATTTAGATGCCAAAATAACAGAGCTTAAACATCTAAATGAAACGCTTTGTTGTCACAGGAAGACACCTGAAAATTCAGTTTTCATATTCCTTAACGTAAATTATTGGGTCTTTTTTTTTTTTACAGGTTCTGTGCAGCATAGAGAAGGCACAGACCAGGCAGCAGAAGACCTTTGGAGATTGAAAGTGAAAGTTTGTGAGAGTATCTGCTGTGCATGAAGATGATGATGTTTTGGTTTCATGGGATCCCAAAAAGCGGCGGACATTAGCTACTCTATCAAGCCAGCACCAAGGTCCATTTACAGTGTCAAACATCAGTGCCAAAGGGGTGGCCACACTGAGGAAGGGTTCCACATTCCACAAAGTTCATGTATCAAGACTACAGACCCACCACAGACTGAAGAGTGAGGCAGTTCAACATGTTGTCTCTGTGGAAATCTTTTGATTTAAACCGGAGGGCAAAATTAATCCAAAGAATTATAACTAGAATCATATTTGTGGATTTTCAGACAACAAGACATTTCTTGGAGGCCACCAGTATCCCACTCTTGAGTGGAAGATGGACCATCCAGATGCTGTCTCAGGCCCACAGTGGCAGAAAGAACTGGGTCCTCTGCAGAATGAGCTGGTCAGCATCATTAGCATCCAGTAACATCTGTCATGGTTGCTGTTAAATATCCAGTTGACATTTCTCCCTTAGTTCCCATAATAGCGGTGTTCACACGGTTTTGTTTTCAAAGAAATATGATTTTCTTTTCACTTCTAGTTGGCGTCTGTTCTGGACGAAAGTCGTCCCCCAACAGAACTTATTGTGAAGGATGGACAAACACGCCTGACATGTGAGGACTTCTGGAGCCTGGCTTTAAGTCAGTCCACGGAATCCAGTGTGAGTGCACTAAATAAAGGAAGTCGTGTCTCGCTTCACTATGAAAAGCAAAATCCTTAATAGTCTTTATTGTCTGCTTTCAACAATTACTTCCAGGCTGGAAATGCTGGTTTGTGAATTGTGGAAGAGGCTGCACAAAGACATGTCATTTGTCACCATAGATATAATTGTTTGATATAATGCATTACATAACAAAATCACAGTGATGATATAGAGTGAAGTTCGTGGCGGTAATGCACCTGTGAGCTGGTTGCCAACCGCCAATCAAATCTAAAAGAAGAAGAAGAAAATCTCAAACAAAAAAGCAGCAAAAACTTAACGTATTGTTAAAAAAATCTTGAAAAAATGAATTGACTTTCTACTAAAATGTGTAAATTTCAGTTGTGATATCCCTTGTACACTGTGACTTTCTATGAATACCCAAATTTATTGTATGTTTCTGTTAGTTTTTGGGTTTGCTTTTTCTTTTTTCCCTTATTCTCTCTCATGTTGTTCTAGAACGAGGGAAGGAAAAAGTTGTTTGTGGCGGCGCCTTGCATGGCAGCGGCTCCTCTGATTCTAGCTGTGAGGAACATTGTAGATCAGAGAAACGTCATTTTGTTCTACTGTACATGATTGGCTGTTGTTCTGTGTGTAAATCAGGAGCGGACAGGAGTCTTCTACATGCAGCCAACAACTCAACTTTATTACTGAACTTGAGGTTTAGATACAGAGTGGGCCGTGGCCGCCTGACGTCACCCTGTGGGTGGGCACGGCTTCACATACACACACATTCTCACACACAACAGCTGGATGGACTGAATGACAATAAAGTTGCTTCTTCTCTTTCTCTGTTCTTGTTTGTTTTCTTGAATATAAATAAAGCTGAAGTATTAAAAAAGCTAACCGCAGCAACATCCGGTCACGTGATCGGATATTTTTTTAAAAAACTTCTTATTTACAGCACGCTCTATTTTTCTGCGATAAGTTCATTTCGACTTAATAACGCAGTGTTAAATAGTTCCAGAAAAACGTAAAACAAAAGACAGTTTTCTGTGTGTGGATGAACGTCACTAATGTGACGTCATTATGACATATGCGCTCCTGCATTCAAGCTGGCGACGAGACCAGAGGAGCTTTGAGGCCTGAACCGAGACTTTCTGGTAAAACTGTTCAAAAGACTTTTGTTGGTCACCAACAGATGTGAGGAATATTTGTGAGAGACAACGAAGCTGACCCGGAGAAGGTTCTGGTTCCGTTTCTGCTTTCAAAGAGGATTTAAAAGAACGGTGAAGCAAGCTAAACCCAGCTAGCTTCACTAGCTTAGCCGCTGTGGTGTGGAGGACCGTTTCAGCTGTCCAGCTGTTTTGGACATTAGCTCTGTGGTTCAGCACGTGATCTGGGGTGCGAGTTTGCGGTGAGCACGCGCATGTGTGTCAGCTGAGGTGGTGCAGCCTGGAAGACCGCGGCCCAGGAGGTCAGAACTCTCACAGGTCGGCTAGGCTGCATCTAAAGCAGGGGTGCAATCATGTGCCATGGAGGGCCAAGACCCTGCAGGTTTTCCCTCCAACCAGCGTCTTCAGCAGCAGATTTCACTGAACTTCTTCCCACTGATGCTGGTCAGTGAAAACACCTGCTGAAGAGACTGGGTAGAAGAGAGAACCTGCAGGGTCTTGGCCCTCCATGGCACATGACTGGACACGCCTGATCTAAAGGCTGATTTATGGCTGCTTTGGTTGGGGTTTACCGTCAAGTCCCCCCATAACCAACTCGCCCAGCCAGTTACAGCCTCCCCATAACCAGCTCGCTCCATGGCCAACTCGCCCCACAACAATCTCTCCCCAAACTCGCCCCATCAAGTGACGGCCTGTGGTGCTGCACAGCCAACCAGTCTACTGCTTGTCCACCAAATGGGTTTTTGTCTCCCAACCGGCCTGAGCAGCTTTTTTTCAGCGCTTGTGCACTGTGCTGTGGAAAAAACATTCTGTGCCCTGTATCCCAGCTACAGCTTTTCACTCACAGCTCAGCACTTTTTTCCTGTGGTCAGACTTTCTACTTTCTACTGAGTTTGTTGTGGGGCGAGTTGGCCATGGAGCGAGCTGGTTATGGGGTGGCTGTAACTGGCTGGGGGGAGTTGGTTCTGGGGGGACTTGACCGGGTTCCTTGGTTGGACTCTCAATGGTGCCGTTTGCCTTGTTCCGTGCTTAAAGCGTACCTCTGGTGGTCGTGAAGACGCATTTAACTTGAAAACATTATGAAAAAGTATTTCTTATTTTGGTAAATAATTTTTGCCAGCCATATACCACCAGACATATATTCAAATAGGACCTTGGCCATGGGCAGCCAATGAAAACTGTGGGCGCAGCCATGACACTTGCGGATGTGACGTCACTTCGTGGATACGAAAAGACAATAATCAGCGTTTCCCCGCGATTACGGTGCTGTTGTCTGTTGTTTTTGTTCCATTATGGCCGAATTTTCTGACTGTGCGGAAGAATTCGGGCGACATGGCTACATGTTTGAGCCAGAAAGGTCTTCTGAGGGTTAAAGTGACGAAGTGGTCCTCACACACAACGCAATTTCATCTGAAATTATTCGTCTGTGCCCTGTTTCCGCTCCGATCTTCTGACAAGGTGAGCTGGGTTTGGGTACACAAAAAAAGTGTTTCTTTGTTTTTTTCGCTTATTATTCAGACATCCAAAGGCTTTACATTCCGCCATGTCGCGATATCCATATCGCATTGTATGTTTTTGTTTTTCCAAGAGCACCGAGTGTCTGCTGCTCTGTATATAGTTGGAGAATCATCTTCCGTGTTGCGGCAGTTAGGAGCTCAGATCAGATGAGAAAAGCCGCTGAATTTAAGCATTTATTTATTTATTTATCTACTCGTTTCAGTTCTGCATGTAATATGAACCCTGAGTTTGAAATAAACGTTTGAATTTGAATTAGAATATCCCCAAAGCCGCTGCACATCCGGGTACTCGAGGCTCAGCCAATACTGATCCAGATCGCGGTAGCCACGAAATTACGTCACAGGAAGCGTCCTGGAAGTCCATGTAGCCGCTAGTATGGCTGTACCCATGTTTTGCTGACATAGCTGAACCAGCACATCAGCAATGGATTTATATCAAATTGCTTTGAACGTGAATTTCAACTTAAACTTGAACTAGAACGTGAGACAGGGGCTCAATATAATATCTTTTTTTTCACGACCACCATAGGTACGCTTTAAGTGTCATGGCGGTCAGCACAGACGTACTTAGATTGAAGCAATATTACACGAGAGGAAGTTACATTATCGTGATTGTAGTAACTGCGGCTGTGATACGTCTAATGTCGTCCACGTAGCAGAGGTACCATCAAAGATGGGAGATCAAAACGTGGCCATTACACCGGTAGCTAGTCGATGGCTCCTAGTTAGCATGCTAGCAGTTTCTTCGGCACACTTCACTCGCCTTTCTTGCCATTTTCAGATGAAACAAAGAGTCCATCACCACAAAATATTGTGGTTTTACCGTGTTATCCTTGTTTTTGCTTTTCTCCGCATTGTCCAGGTCAGCTGATGAAATTCTTGCACACCGGGAGGTTTCCATGGAAACAGCCTGGCTTCTTCCTCTCTCCTCCTCCTCCTCTTCTGTTGACCATTAATAATTTAACTCAAATGTTTTATTCAGAGAAATGTCCATCGTTTTTCCGTATTCCATTAATGTTGCCTTCAAGGTCCAACCAGGAGTCGACAGTAAATAACGGGAACTAATTAACGGTTCCTAGAAGACCTTTGAAGTGGAGTGATCCATATCCAGTGGAACTGGAGTGCAGTTATCTGGGATTATAAGAACTCCTGGAATCCCTGTTGTCCAATCAGATCGCTCGGTCAGAACTAACTGTTGTATTGTGGCCACACATGTGACCTACTTTGTGACTTATTTAAGGCCTCACATTTTAGATAAGAACAAAGACAGAGTTTCCTTGGAGATAACAGGAAGCTGTGAAGGTGTTAGCTTTGGTATGCAGGGCCTGAGACTGTGGGGGTGATATTAGGGGATTATAGAGGAGATGCATTGTTACTGGTGATTATAATGCAGTGTGACTTGTGATGCAAAGTGACTTGTGAGCTGTGAGAGTCCCGGTTATTTAAGGGACGAGTTTCCTGTGATGTTCTCTTTCTACTTTGAGATGTTGGAGAATGTGTAATAAAGCTGCTATGAGACAAACCTGCCTCATCAATTGCACATTCCCACAGTATCATATATTTTGTTGTATTGATTGTATTTTGTTGAACAAGGTTCTCCCTGTTCTTGTCCCTCGCAGGCAGTGTGTGTCACGCACGTGGGTGGAGCCCAGACTGGAAGCTGCTACGTTTTCACTGCAGGGTGTGGATGGTGGAAGCTCGGACTGTGGGATATGACCAACGTTTCACATCAACATTTACAGTAAGTGATCTGATCTGATGATAACTATATATATAATCTCACGATATACATTACCTGTCAACTCTATAATTTATAGAAAAAGAAAGCTAGAAAGCTTTAGGTGAAGAGGAGCTTCATCTTTCAGCAGCCTGTTGTTGGAGGCATGCATTTTAAAAATTAATTAAAGGGTTGTAGTTAATTGGTGAAGAGTGGCAACAAAATAATTAATAGTTTGAAGAATCTCCTCAAATTAATGTTCAGTTGAATAGCTGGAACTGCTCACCCACACTACAGTGACGGGGCTCCGTGAAGCCGGGGCAGGTGTGACCGCTGGAGCTTCCTGCCCGGTGTTGTGGGCAGAGAAAGAGCCCCTCTGCAGAGTTTCCACCACGGAGTCCGTTGTTTTCAAGTATTCCAGAGGAAAATATCCTGCACTGATGAACAGACACAAACAGCCTCAGCTGGTGGGAGGGAGAGCAGTCGGAAAAAATCTGCCAACCTTTTTAGCTGATCATTTGTTTAAAATACAGACACATAAACTTCACTCGGTGTCATCACCGGCTGAGGTCATAACGTCAGGAACAGCCGGTCAAAGAGCTGCAGATTGACAGAAAAACAAAACTTATGTGTGTGTGTGTGTGGGGGGGGGGGCACATTAACATGAAATCATAGGACAAACCAGCTGCAGCTGTTATTGTTGCTTGGCAACCTGTGTGGTCAGCTTGTCAGTAGCGAGGTTATAGTGACAGCCCTATACTGTATATATATCCCAGGGCTGCGCCATAGGACAAAAATTTCATCTCACGATATAAGTCGTCTTGCATCATGATAACGATATTTATCACAATATACATTTTCTGTAAATTCTACAGTTTAATCACATCAAAACGACCATTTCTATTTTTACATGCACCTTTTTCCCTCATAAGTTTGCAGTGTTGTTATAAAATAGTGTTTAATGAGCATTTGAGTCTTGATTCTTATAAATTTCAAGTTTTCTTCTAAATCATTTCATATGAATAAAAAAGTAAACATCAATAAATGAAATCTTTACTGAGCCAGAGGAGAATAGCAAAAAAAAGGAAGAAAATTTCTGAAAATGAGAAACTTGCTCAGTGCTGCCATCTACAGATATGAATTGGCTGTTAGTTTAAACCAGGGGTCACCAACTAAAACTGCAAAAGGTCCGATAAGTCGGTTCTCCTCCCTAGTGATGTTAAAACCGAGGCCTCATGAAACAACGAGCAACTTTGAGACAATCGCTTCATGAGCGACACTGTTATAAACATCTAATAAAGTCTGCCATCTGGTGACTGACTGTCAGAACTGCATCAGAGTTGAAAAAGCTGAAAAAAATCTCAATACTTTTTTTTGAGCATTTGGCCATCCAAGGTCTACTCAAAATTGGATGGCAGCAACAACCAATACAAAGCAAACTGTTAGAACAAAAAAGAATTGACTGAGGCTGAAACAATAATCAATAGGCGGTTTTCCAAGTTCTGAGTCATTTATTCTCCTTCTGATCAGAAAGGAGGAAATCAGTAACAGCATACACTTGCCTCAGAGCTTCACAGCACCAACTCCCTAACATGTGTTCAAAGATGTTGCTCTTTTATACCTCGGTCTCTTATCTGAGCTAGACTGGCAGGAGCCAACTCTCCAAATGACTCCTTCTTTATCTGTGGTCAGCAATGAACATTCTAACATGATCTGGTCATCCTGACAATACAGTACAGTTTGGTATGATAAAACAATGAAACTTTTGTCATTATTCACAATCTTGCTCATCCTAATCTTGCTCTGAAAACAGACAGTCTTTTCAAGCTCTGAGACAATGAAAAAATATCACAGTGACCCAGACATTGGATTTTATATGCACCAGAAACAATTATAATATAAAATAGAATAATATAGCATTAAAATCATATAGAATAATTAATGAAACTTGAAAATATCCTATCACAAACAAAAAAACCTAATTCCCTCTCAAACTTCCCGCAAGCCCCCAAGTGACGTGATGTGACGGACATAACGAGGCCTCGCTTGCTACGGTCACGTGACTGTGGGCATGTTGACACAGTGCTCGACACTCTGCTCACGACACTTCGGTGTTATATTGCTGGAGTCAGTGTGGAGTGGGCGGTGTGGAGCATGACATCACTACTCCTCCCCAGCTGAGGTGTGAACTAGGTGTGGGAATCTTTAGGCGCCTCATGATTTGGTTATGATTCAGAACTCTGACTTGATTCTAAAACCATTCTCAATGCATCTTGATGCATTTTTTTCTGTTTAGGATTTTTCTCTCCCACTGTGTGACAACTTGGCGCTTTTAGTTTAGTTTAGTTTATTGGTTTATTTGTCAGGGACCATGTAGAGAAAAACCATTAAACACAGGGTAAAGATGCTCTGTACCAGATTATTGCGTTCTCACCAATTTCCATCTGTAGTCCCTGTAGTCCTTTCAAAGCAAAGTATTTGCAATGACTGATGAATTTACTTCCAACATCTTTTATTAAAACAAATGGAAGAGAAATCTGACAGATGGACAAATATATCTCAAAATGTGCTTTTAGGAACTGCCATCCTTTATTGGACGTTCTTTCAGAAGACCACAGCTGTCTTTGGACAGGCCAGTATCATTTAACCACTTGCACTCTGGGCAATTTTCCTAAACATGCCAAAAAATAACATGCCCAAAGTAAATCGAAAGCTGTTCTTCAACCCTTTGCAGCATCTTCATGGGGTTGATCTCATTTAAAAGAAAACACTTTGAATTTTTTGGCAAAAAAAAACATAATCTCTCTACGTGCTCCGGCCACTGAGTTACAGTCATCTAAACATACTGAACTTGAAGAAAAAAAATTTGGACACGGTGTTTTTTTGGATACAAATGCTTGCAAATAACACATAGCTGTCCGATCCGGCTGGAAAATGCAACAGAAATGTAGAACCAAGTGTTATCCAGCTGAGGTCAAAATTTGGTAACAATACCACAAAAAATGAATATTTTACACAGCTTTGTTCTCAGGCTGTTCCCAGGCGTTTTGGAACTGTGCCAAATTGTGCCAAATGGCACAGTTTGGAAAAACGTCTGTAACTTTTGAATGATTCAATATAGAATCTTCATTTTAGGCTCAAAGGAAAGGTCACACTCAGGGCTGTGTCTGTGTGTGTGGGGGGGGGGTCGTCCCCCCCCCCGCTACCAAGGACGGAGTTCCGCCCTCGCTACATGACGGATTACACTTGTTGCATGTTTCCACAGCAACGCTGTCACAGCGGCTCCCCCCCCCCCTTGCTACTGTGTGTGTGTGTGTGGGGGGGGGGGTTGTCCCCCCCCCCGCTCGCTACAGAGGATAGACTTTGGCCATCGCTACACAACGGATTAGCCTCATGTGGTGATGTGGGACAGCAGTGCAGTCACTGACCCCCCCCCCCCCCGTTGCAGAAGAAGAGCGGGGGTGGGGGGGGGCGTTCACAGCCTGTACACTGCGAGCAACCCCTTGTACCGCGGCGCACGAACTTCAGACTTCGTGAACCGCACAGTTGTAATTTACCGATCAGTCAAAAGTCATTTTGGATTACAATTTTCAGGGATAGAGAATAATTTAGCTTATAACACCTTACCTCTTCACAGCAGCAGAGTCCTGGCGAACTTCTCTTCCTCATTGTCAGACGAACACGACGCTGGTCCGCTTTGGTTCTGGTCTCGCGACTCGATCAAAACATAATTCCATTATTGCGGTTTTGTGCTTCCATGATTGCGGTTTTTGGCGAAAGATTTTTCAAAACAAATAACAGTAGTAATTAAAAAAAGACTGGCGAAGGCGTGTGTGTCACTCAGCCTTCGTCGTCAGCCTCCGTCGGTCTATAATGACCATGGAAGAAAACACAACGTCTACTCTGCTGGAACCAATACAAAATAAGCACCGCCTGTGGCCGAACATGCCGAACCACGAATGGCACTCCCTGTCACACAGGTTGCATTTGTGGATGGTCTCCATTCTGCTGGGTCTGTGGGGCTCTTCCTGTGTCCTTTTTTGATCCGCTCCAGCAGCCAGTCTTCACCCAGCCTTAAAAAAAAAAACAGCTCGCGAACTTCTCTGCTTCAACTGGCTCACTGCATTCAAAGCGTTGGGAGGCGGGTCCTCCTTCCTAGGTTTTCATTCATTGGCTCTTCATGGTTTCAGAAACCCAATTCAAGGCTCTTATTAGTCGAATGAGAGGTCAATCAGATGAACTAATCTGTTCGCGGCTGTGTTTGCAGCTTTTTTTTTTCAGTGGCGCTTGGAGGCCACACCACCTACATCACCACCATCAATATCCTTATCATGCGTCATGCGTCCGAGGGCGCACGAGTGCGCTCTCGTGCGCCCTAGGACGCAGAGACTTGCCCGCCCGCGGAACAACGGAGTGCAAGAAGTTAACTTGCTTTCACACATTATTTTATTAAGCTCATGTTTTGGCTGCTTTTATCACCGTATTAATTTTTAAAGACAAAAACACCGAGAAGGAGAGGTGCATGTCAGGCGACGCAATAGGAACACATGTCGCTGCTGCGTCATCACCATCACAGCTGCATCAATTAACAATTAATTGATAAGCAATTTTCCTCAGAATCTGAATTTCCCTCAGTACAGTCTATCTTTAACATAAAAAATTTTACTGTTTTTGATATACTGAATAAAACATGAACATCCTGTTCCTCAATGATTTATTGTACCATCTGCATGTTTTTACTACAGACAATGGCAGGTTTTATAGTTTAACAAATTTAGTTCTGTATAGTGTCCACTATGTGCTGGTTCTTCTCACTAATTTACAATTGTCATGATCTTAATTTATTAAAAAAAAAAACCTGTTACCGATATCAAAAAATGTATCTTTTTTAGTTATATTAAAAAATAACTTTGACGTTCTAATTTACTGAGGAGCACTAGTAGACTGTTTCAACAGGAAAATAAATTGGGAGTTGCTTCATCTGTTGCATGTTCAACACTATCACAGTACCCCGGAAATCCAGACAAACCCAGAATGATCTGGGCTCCCTCTGCTGTCTGTTGCCTCAGTGGGAACTTGAGTCTGGTCTGCTTTCCCGTCTAGCAGTGGGTTGAAGACAGCAGGGATGGGTTTTTACGCTCATGTAGTCTCTACCTTGCTCTGGTCCGTTTCTCTGCCCTGCTGATTTGAAGCAGGCTGGTGGAGCTTCAAGCTCGCCTGCCATTGGAACTTGTGACTCTCCGACATAACCCGGAAGGGCGAGTTTTATCGCTCTGCACAGCACATGTGCTCTGGGAGCTTGGCATCTTCTTCTGCTTTTTCTTTCATTTCGGTTGAAGGGCGGTAGTGGGTGATTGCGTGCACCCCCACCTGGACAGCAACACCACTGCAATTCATCGAATAAGCTCCCATAGACGGCATGCGCATGACGTCGCATGATGTCACAATCCAGGAAGTAATGGTGTTTTCTCAGCACTGAGTGGCAAAAAGAATGTGTGACACCATTGGTTTGAATCATTTGAATGCAGCAAAAAAAAAAAAAAAACACCTAAAATGAGGACGGGCTGGTTTTATCAACTTTTGAGGCAACATGCTTGAAATCTTGTGTATGCTCTAATTTTTTTAATTTTTAGATAATTTTTTTAAAATATTTTTTTTACAGTGTAAAGCCATCCAGAAAGTCTGGTTTTGTTAGTTAGTGGCTAACCGTGCATTAGCCTAGCTTAATGTAGCTTCCTGGCACAGTCGGTAGCACCGACCTGAGCAGACGCCTCAACTGGATGCTTTTCTAGGTGCCTATGATATAATGGGTACTGCAACTTTGTCTGAGGATTCCTTTGGTTTTCAAGGCAATCCAGCTAACACTGCTACTGGTATTTCTGCCACTTTCCATGGATTGCTGCAATCGGCAGAAGCATCTGGAAGGATACAGGTCAAGTGGACCCCTGGTCAAGTGGACCCCTGACCAAGTGCACACTCCAGGTGAGCACCCCAAGTAGACCTCGGGATCCAATCTGTACATGTACAAGTACATTCTCAATCCAGTGATTTGTAAATGCAAAGAAGGAGAACAGTGTAAGGTCACCCAGAAAGTCTGGTTTTGTTAGTTAGCGGCTAACCGTGCATTAGCCTAGCTTAGCCTAGCTTTCTGGCACAGTCGGTAGCACCGACCTGAGGAGGAAACTTTCCTGCCTTTCAATGCCTTCAAAGCACATGTAAAATGGGAAGAGCTGTTCTGCAATTGACTGTTCAAATAGATTCTGCAAGAAGTGTGAGCTATCCTTTTACAGACTACCGAAAACTAAAGAAAGGAGAAGCAAATGGGTTGCTGAAATCAGCAGAAGCAACTGGAATCCATGCACCGAAACGTGGCTTTGTTGTTCTCATTTTATCACAGGTATGTTGGATTTGTTCACTGTAAAGAGGATGGTGATTTATTAGCTTATTAAAGCCATTCACTGGCTGTGTTTTACCCGCACAATTAATGAATAACTGTTAGATGTGGGGAAAAACGTGAAATGATAGCCAGCTAATACTAGGTTAGCTAACGGTAGCAACATTTTAAAAAAAAACCACAATAGTAACAATATATATATATATATATATACACACACAGTGGGGCAAAAAAGTATTTAGTCACCCACCAATTGTGCAAGTTCTCCCACTTAAAAAATGAGAGAGGTCTCCAATTTTCATCATAGGTATACCTCAACTATGACAGACAAAATGAGAAAAAAAAAATCCAGAAAATCACATTGAAGGATTTTTTTTTTTTCCACAATATCTTTATTGAACCTTTTTTTTTTTTTTAACAAACATGATACAAACAATCAAACACTAACACTAAAGTACTACAAAAAAAAAATGCACTAAAAACACCAACAACCACCAACAAAATCAAGTCTTCAACAATGCTCCTCTGTTTAGTCTAGACAATCCAATACATTAGTATACATATT
Organism: Pholidichthys leucotaenia; assembly: GCA_020510985.1. Classification (NCBI taxonomy): domain Eukaryota; kingdom Metazoa; phylum Chordata; class Actinopteri; order Cichliformes; family Pholidichthyidae; genus Pholidichthys; species Pholidichthys leucotaenia. The sequence goes on from JAJAQF010000023.1 coordinate 433,151, forward strand.
ATGTTCACCAGTTTGGAATTTACAAGGTCCACACACATCATTCACCTTCTTCTTCAAGAGTTATGTTTAAATTTTTTACATAATCAATAAAAGGTCTCCATATATTCTCAAACACAATTTCCTTTGATTTTAGTATATATGTTATTCTTTCTAATGGAAGGTTTGTTAACATCTGTCTTAACCACTGAGTCACATCTGGTCTATGAGTCTTTTTCCATAATAGTGCAATACATTTTTTGGCATTAAGCAAACTGAGGTCTATGAATGTTCTTTCACTTTTATTGAAATTATGCTTTTCTGGGTACAGACCCAACAAAAACAGTTTAGGATTCAATATGATTTGTTTTGAGATTATTTTTTCAATTGTTACCCTCACCTCCTCCCAAAACATTCTTATTAATCTACATTCCCATAAACAATGAAATAGGGTTCCTTTACTTTCCATGCATTTTGTGCATGTATCTGGTATATTTTTGTTATATCTATTTAACTCCTCCGGTGTAACATACATCCGCATTAACCATTTGAAATGTATCAATTTAAGGCGTGCATTTATTGATTTGGTTTGAGCTTCTGTACAAGCCAATTCCCATTGTTCCTCTGAAATTTCAATTTGCAGATCTTCTTTCCAGTAGTTTAATCTTTTCAGTGAATTTTCACTTGAAGATAGTGTCAATGAGTTATAAAACTCTGAAATAATACCCTTTCTTTTACTATCTTTCATCATCATTTTTTCCAAGGATGAATAAATAGGTCGAGTGAGAGCTTTATTTTGATTTGATCGAATAAAGTTTCTAAGTTGAAGATATTTAAAAAAATGTGTTCTATTGAGACTAAATTTGATCCTCAGCTCTTCAAAAGACATTATGTTGTCTGCACATGGCAAATATAAATCCTGAATCTTTTGTATCCCTTTTAAATTCCATACTTTAAATACAGCGTCCACTCTCCCTGGTTTAAAATATTGATTACCCCATATTGGACTAAATTGTGACAATAACTGTGGTTCTTTTAAATAGTTTTTAGCTTCACACCATATTTTGATCATATGCTTTACAAATGGATTTTTAACTTGTTTTTGTAATTTTTTTGCCGAATCTGAGTATATGAATATGGGAAGAGGTAAAGGTAAATTGTATGATTCCATTTCAGTCCAGTGAGGGAGATCATTTGATGAAAAATAATATGTCATAGACCTCAGTTGTGCCGACCAATAATACAACATAAAATTTGGACATTTCAGACCTCCACGATCAAATGGTAAATATAATAAAGACAAACGTAATCTAGCCCTCCTGTTGTTCCATATAAATTCCACTAACTTTTTTTTTATTCTTGAGAATAGATCTAAAGGTGGTGATAAGGGAATGTATTGAAATAAATAAAGTATTTTAGGTAAAATATTACTTTTAAGTATATTGATTCTCCCGATCATCGACATTGGTAGTGACATCCATCTCTGAGTTAACTCATTGATATCTGACATTAAGGCTTCATAGTTGACACTGGCGACTGATTCTAGCTTAGGCATAATTTGGATTCCTAAATATTTAAACTGATTTACAACATTGAATTGATTTACCTCAGGGGCTGGGTAATTTCTCTGGGTCTCATTTAGCATTAATATTGAAGATTTAGTTTTATTTATTTTATATCCTGATATTTCCCCAAAATTCTTTATTAAATTCAACAAGGTTGGAATTGATTTTTTTAGATTCGACATAAACAAAATTATATCATCGGCGTACAGGGAGATTTTATGTTCTGTTGGTCCAACTTTAATTCCATATATTTGTGAATGTAAACGTATCGCTATCGCTAAAGGTTCAATTGCCATAGTAAACAGTAAAGGTGAAAGTGGACAGCCTTGTCGACATCCTCTATTGATTTTTATTGGTTTTGAAATATTGTTATTTGTTAGGATTTCTGCTGTAGCATTATTGTATATTATTTGAACCCATTTTATGAAATTATTTCCAAGTCCAAACCTTTGTAGGACTTCAAAAAGAAAGGGCCATTCAACTCTATCAAAGGCCTTTTCGGCGTCCAATGATAGGAGAGCTGTATCCGGTGCTTCTTTATTAAAATAAATAATATTAAATAGTCTTCTTACATTATGGAAGCCTTGTCTACCCTTTATAAAGCCATTCTGATCTCGATTAATAATATTTGGTAAAATTTCTTGTATTCGTCTTGCTAAAATTTTACAGATTATCTTAAGGTCGGCGTTTAATAGGCTTATTGGTCTCATATTTTCACATTTATTAGAGGGCTTACCTGGTTTTGGCAGCAGTATAATTAAGGCATTATTTATGTATGATGGTAAATTATTATTTTGAAATGCTTCTAAAACCATTTCCAAAAAAGGTTTTATTAATTTATTCTTAAATTTTTTATAAAGGTCAACTGGAAGACCATCTGGTCCTGCACTTTTTCCTGATTTCATATTATCAATGGCTAGCCCAACTTCTTCTTGACTAATTTTAGACTCCAATATCTCCCTGTTTTCATTTGGAATACACGGTATAGATAGTTCGTTCAAAAACCCATTTAGTTTTGTTAAATCAGGTTCATTTTTGGCATCATATAATTTTTCATAGTAATCTCTAAAGGCTCTATTAATTTCTAAAGGATCTATAACTACCTGTCCATTACTTATAATACTGGTAATTGGTGTTTTAATTTCCAATTGTTTAATCTGCCATGCTAATAATTTTCCTGATTTTTCACCTTGTTCATAAAAAGATTGTTTCAATCTTAGAAGACTCGAGGCAGCTCTATTCGCTGATTTTTTGTCGTATTCAGCTCTCAAAATCAGTAATTCATTCTCCAACCTTGGGTCACTTCCTGCATACACTTTTTCCTGAAGACTTTTTATTTTATGTTCCAATTTAGCTCTCTCCTCTCGAGTCTTCTTAGATTTTGATCCTGTATAACTAATAATATGTCCCCTAATAAAAGCTTTGAAAGCCTCCCACTTTACACATGCTGATGTTTGTGTAGTATTGATGTCAAAGAACTCGTCTATCTGTTTTTCTATATACTTGACAAATTCCTCATCCTGAAGCCATTTATGCTGAAATTGCCATCTACCTGATTCCTTTGTCAATTTTTTATCTACATATATTAGACAACAGGGTGCATGATCAGAAATCACGATGTTATCATAAAAGCAGTTTTGAATCTTGGACCTTAATTCTGTGGAAATCAAAAAATAATCAATACGTGAGAATGTCTTGTAGGTACTGGAATAACAAGAATAGGCTTTAACTTGTGGTTTCATTTCTCTCCATATATCTAACAATCTCAATTCTTTCATAAAATGATTAATAGTCATCCTACATCCGATGCGCGTACAATCCAGTCCTGTTGATCTATCCACACCTGGATTCAATGTACAATTAAAATCCCCTGCTATTATATGTTGCCCTGTAAGTGATGATAAGATGAGAAATAAATTAGCAAAGAACTTCTGATCATCTATATTGGGACCATATAAGTTCACAAGATTTATATTTTCTAATAGCAAAGAACCTTGAATGATTACATATCTTCCAAATTTGTCTCCAATTACATTTTTCACCTGAAAAGGAACTGATTTATGTATGAGAGTCATAACTCCCCTGGCCCGGGATGAAAATGAAGAGGTGAATACACTTCCCTGCCATCTACTCCTAATTCTTTTAACATCCTCCTCTATCAGATGAGTTTCTTGTAAAAACACAATTCTTGAACCCATGTCCTTTATTTTATTCATAACTTGTTTAAGTTTTTTTAAATTTTGTAGACCTCTGCAATTCCATGAAGTTAAATTAAGATTAACACTTTGGTCCATGATCAATAGAGAGTTTAGGATTACCTTGCAGTGTAAACATGCTCATACAGAGAAGCAAAAACATGAGTGGTTGAACATTCATCCTACAAACTACACACAAACAAATTTCCCCTTCCCACACTTGTGGCAAACCCCCCAAAATCAAAAGAAAAATTCTGTCTCCCGATATAGCCATCGACCGTTCCACACCCACGGGGAACAGCCTAAGCCACTCCTTCTTCATCCTCCCAATCACCCTAACTCTACTGCTTTTAATGACGTAACATTAACTCTCCTCTGTAGTTTTCCAACTTAACTCCAAAATTTTTAACAACTTTGTACATCATAGTTTTTTTTGGTTTGTTTGTTTTGTTTTTGTTTTGTTTTTTTAATATATAATACAATCTATATTTTGTAAACTTACTATTTACTTCAAGTCAGTCAGATGCCTGTGCAAATGCTTAATTATTCTACCTTATATTTTGTTCATGCTTAGCTCCCACCAGTCTCTTCTTCTTCTTTGATCTTCTTGATGAACTCCTGCGCCTCCTCTGGGGTCTTGAAGATGTGGGTTCTGCCCTCATACGTGGTCAGCAGTCTCGCAGGATAGATTACACCATGACGAATCCCAAGGTTGCGCAGCTCCTTACGTATGGGATCAAACTGCTTCCTCAATTGCTGGATTCCTGTGGCCAAATCTGGGTAGAACCGCACCTGCTGGTCCTGGTGTTTAATCTCTCCTTTAGCACGTGCAGCGTTGAAGATCTTCATCCTGTCTCTGTTACTAAGAAACTTCATAATTAAGGTCCTCGGCGGTCCCTTATCTCTCCGTGGGCCAATACGATGTGCTTTTTCCAGAACCACTGCTGATTGCAACTCCTCGCTGCCCAGCACCTCCGGAATCCACTTTTCCAGAAAGGAACATACGTCCCGACCTTCTGATTCCTCTGGAAGACCCACCAGCCTCAAATTATTCTGTCTCGACCGAGATTCCAAATCCAAAATATTATCTTCCAGAGATTTATTTTTTTTTTCCAAAGTGCGCACCTTTAATTGAAGACGGGTGACGTCATCTTCAGCACTAGAGAGACGGAGCTCCATCTGCGCCGTTCGTTCTATACAGTCACCCAATTCCTTTCTTATTCCTTCCAACGCTGTCATAATCCCATCAAATCTAGAGGAAAAGTCCGCTCTCATTGAACTCATGGCAGCCATCAGCGCATCTGCGCCATTCCCCGCAGACATCGCACCGCCGCCAGCCTCCTCCGCCATATATGGAGTTTTGTTTGCTGCGTCACAGACCTGAAAGTCCGTTAATTTGGACTGTTTCGGCGGCTCGCTTTTTCCTTTTCCTGGTTTTCCAGCCTTAGGCTTCGCCGACATATCCTCGCCCAAATGCTGGGATACGTCCTGTCCCAAATGAGAGAGTTATTTGCCGATTTTTTTCTCCAGGAGCAGAGCAGAGCGAGACACGTCCGTCCTACGTGGCAGCCATAACCGGAAGTCCACATTGAAGGATTTTTAATGAATTAATTGGTAAATTCCTCAGTAAAATAAGTATTTGGTCACCTACAAACAAGCAAGATTTTTGGCTCTCACAGACCTGTAACTTCTTCTTTAAGAGGCTCCTCTGTCCTCCACTCGTTACCTGTATTAATGGCAGCTGTTTGAACTCGTTATCAGTATAAAAGACACCTGTCCACAACCTCAAACAGTCAGACTCCAAACTCCACTATGGCCAAGACCAAAGAGCTGTCAAAGGACACCAGAAACAAAATTGTAGACCTGCACCAGGCTGGGAAGACTGAATCTGCAATAGGTAAGCAACTTGGTGTGAAGAAATCAACTGTGGGAGCAATTATTAGAAAATGGAAGACATACAAGACCACTGATAATCTCCCTCGATCTGGGGCTCCACGCAAGATCTCATCCCGTGGGGTCAAAATGATCACGAGAATGGTGAGCAAAAATCCCAGAACCACACGGGGAGACCTAGTGAATGACCTGCAGAGAGCTGGGACCAAAGTAACAAAGGCTACATCAGAAACACACTACGCCGCCAGGGACTCAAATCCTGCAGTGCTGGACGTGTTCCCCTGCTTAAGCCAGTACATGTCCAGGTCCGTCTGAAGTTTGCTAGAGAGCATTTGGATGATCCAGAAGATGATTGGGAGAATGTCCTATGGTCAGATGAAACAAAAATAGAACTTTTTGGTAAAAACTCAACTTGTCGTGTTTGGAGGAGAAAGAACACCATACCTACTGTGAAGCATGGGGGTGGAAACATCATGCTTTGGGTCTGTTTTTCTGCAAAGGGACCAGGACGACTGATCCGTGTAAAGGAAAGGATGAATGGGGCCATGTATTGTGAGATTTTGAGTGAAAACCTCCTTCCATCAGCAAGGGCATTGAAGATGAAACGTGGCTGGGTCTTTCAGCATGACAATGATCCCAAACACACCGCCCAGGCAACGAAGGAGTGGCTTCGTAAGAAGCATTTCAAGGTCCTGGAGTGGCCTAGCCAGTCTCCAGATCTCAACCCCACAGAAAATCTTTGGAGGGAGTTGAAAGTCTGTGTTGCCCAGTGACAGCCCCAAAACATCACTGCTCTAGAGGAGATCTGCATGGAGGAATGGGCCAAAATACCAGCAACAGTGTGTGAAAACCTTGTGAAAACTTACAGAAAACGTTTGACCTCTGTTGTTGCCAACAAAGGGTATATAACAAAGTATTGAGATGAACTTTTGTTATTGACCAAATACTTATTTTACCGAGGAATTTACCAATTAATTCATTAAAAATCCTTCAATGTGATTTTCTGGATTTTTTTTTTTCTTATTTTGTCTCTCATAGTTGAGGTATACCTATGATGAAAATTGGAGACCTCTCTCGTCTTTTAAGTGGGACAACCTGCATAATTGGTGGGTGACTAAATACTTTTTTACCCCACTGTATATACCTGTCCACAGACAACCAGAATATCCATAGGTGTCTTCGTTACTTTAGTTTTGCCTACAAATCCTGCCTTGAAGTATGACCAATCATCCAGGCTTTTAAATGCTTTCAGGCTCTGCTTTGTATATTTTCCTGGTGTCGAAATTAAGTACATATAAATATCAGAAAAATGAATTTCTGGCCACTAGTGGATATTAGCGGATCACTGATTCTTTTGAAAGCTACGTATGAGGGTTGCTGTTGAGTCCAATTGCCTTATGATTCTATGCCCAAGCGTAGAATCATTTGTATTCCTCTGTCAGCACTTTTACAGCTACACATAGCCATCTTTGATTTGTTTTGCCACTCAATCCGGAAGGAAGGGGGCATGGCTGTAAGCGAGGTGATGTCATTGCATGCCCTCCATTGAAAAGGACTGCTGAGTGCTGAGTTATCAATTTATTGACAACTGATTTAATTTGGTCAACTAAATTCTTATCAACAGTTATTTGAAAGTCAATTAATCATTAACATCCCTGCTTTGAACTGTTTCCAACTTTGCTCCACTTCTTGCTGAGCTGGAAACAGAAGCCAGGCTGAGCCATGCACTGAATGCTGGGATATGTCAGGGCCACAGGGTACTCTTCATGTATCCTTCATTTTCGGGGGTTTGAAGGCTGCATTTGTTGGCTGCATGTGAAGGAGCCCACGGAATGGGACAGCCTTTGATGCAGCGCAGTGAAGTATCTGGACTAGTAATGCACACTTGGAGGATGCAGAAGCTGAACTGAGACACAGCCACTGCCTGTTTTCCACTAGCCCAGCACACCTCGGTACGGCTCGATTCACTTCAGTACGGCTTGGAATGCTTCTGTCTCCATTAGCACGGTGTTGTGCTTGTGCTGTGATGGTTTGTGTAAGCGAGGCAGCGGCAGATTCTTAGCGAGGCGGGGCCACACTCCCGTGACGTTACGCACCCGACTGAGTCCTTATTTACACGAAACAAAAAATGGAGGATCCAAGGATTATTGCCTTGCTCGCTCTGTGGTTTTATCTCACAATTAATTTTATCTCATAATTAAGCTGCAACAACACAAGTCACTTTTGTTTTGAATTAACTGCCAAATGACCTAGAAATAATGAGCTGAAACTTGTTTTTATTCGTATTAAATAATGAGACAGTGGCACACTGGCCAACACCAAATTGTATTATTTTTTACATCCTAGGGCATTTTGGATGTACTGAATTAAAAAAATTCATGTTTTTCACATTCAGGTCAACGTTTGGAACAACAGTATTATTATTTTCCATTTAGATGATGCTACACTCCTTCTAAAGTATTGTAAATCTCTGAATTTGGAATGCCGATAGAACATTCAATTTACATATACTTGTACCTACTTTGACTTGGTGCTAATTTTTTATGATATTTCAATAAAAAGAACAGAAAGCTTACAAAAAGATTTGTTTTTTGGTCTAGTTAAAAATTACATTACCTTTACAATGGTTGACCCCTGACAGGATGATCAGCATCATTTTAATCAGACTAGGCAATGGAATTTCTATGTAATTAAACTGTTTTATAATTCAGTGTTATAACAGACAAACCACACTTTCCAAAACAATTCCATTTTATTATATACAAAATATTAAAATAAAAAACAACTTTGCAACACAACATGAAGGTTAATCGACATTTTATACACACCGACCACAGAGTGCCTCTACACCAGCTTCCCAAATTGTGTCAGGAAGGCTCGGTTGAATAATCCGTGCGGGCTGTCGCGGCAGACGCGTGGGATGCTTCTACAAGGAAAATGCACACAATAAAATACAGCACGTAAGTGCAAGATATACAGAAAAGACAATAGTTTTTAACAAGAATACATAAGCTTATTTCAGCGTATTGTTCACATGAATAATTAAAATAAAAGCTTTAGTCCGCAGTGTGCTGCAATAAAGCAGCGATCATTATCCACAAATGAACAGCTTTTTTATTGCATAACTAAACTGAGCGTCTTACCGAATATATTTGCGAAAAAACGCACAATAAAAAAAAAATAAAACTCACCGTTAAAGGACTCCGATGTCGAGACCTCCCGGTATATTTTTTCATTCCGGGCGGCTCCGTCTAACTCGCGCTGAATACGTTCGTCTGACAATGCAGTGAGCAGACACTGCACCTCCTTATTGGTCCATGGAACACCCTTATTACGCGAAGCCATTTTTGATAGAGAATAAATGAAAATAGCACAGCAATACACTGAAAATAAACCGCCAACAGTGGTTGCGTGCTGAGTAAAGGCGGTCGTGAAGATTCTTTTTTTTTTTTTTTTCAAAAATTTTATTGAGAAGGCCATGAAGATTCGGTAGAAGAGGAGGAGGAGAGGGGCGGTTACAACCTGACCAATCAGCGCCGGTTACGACTTGACCAATCAGCGGCGACCAGTCTGTTAACGTCACAACACGGCACAGCTCAGCACTGCTGTACCCTGCCCTGGAGCGGGGCTGAGAATCGCGGCTGTTAAACCGTGTTGGGGCTTGTGGAAAAGCATACAAAGCGTGCTGAGCTGTCCCGTGTCGCGCTAAAGCGTGCTAGTGGAAAAGGGCCTGGAGCTGACTTGGTCTAACTGGAAGGTCTAATATGATCTGCACGTTTCTGCAGGGTGGAGTAAAAATGCAGCACAGTAAAGTGGAACAAGTTCTACTTCAAGCAGCACCTCTGGCTTTTTGTAAATTAAAGATTATTTGTAAAAACTTTATTACTTAACTTAATCCTCGCCTGGCCAGTTAAGTGACCATTGCAGCCAATCATCTGAAGGCAGGCTGTAGGGTTTTATATGTGTAGTTTATGGTTGATACAAGTATTAATGTAAATATGCGTGAGTAGGAATGAGGTTTCTCTTCATTACAAACACACATAAGCTCGTGGGGCACCAGTCCGAAAGAATGGACAATTTATTAATAATTCTGTATTTGTACCAATAATGAATCAGTCTAAAAAAAAAAAAACACCTTCTAAGGTCTTGTCTGCTTTTAATCAAGAAGATGGACATGGTCTCAAGCAGTAACTCCCATATGCCTTTCTAATCGTCTAATGAGAAATTTCAGGATATATGAACACATTCAGATGACTTTAAGACCGTGAACTCAACATGTATCATGAGCACGTTAGACTGGTAGTGGGTTACTGAGCATAAAGTGTATTATCAAACATTTGTGGAACCAAGGAAAAGCATTGCTTCAACTGGCACTGTAATGGAAAATGAAGGACCATAAAATAGCATTTGTTAAGAAAAATGGATGCAATTTTATGAAGAAATGATGATTAAACTATTTCATAAAAAGGAACATTTGTGTTACTCTGAAAAGGAACGGAGATTAATGAAAAGACAAATGCATTTGAAGTTCTGACAGGAGTTTGAAGATATTAGGTGAATAGAATTTAAACCAGGAATATTCTGAAGAATTAAATCTAATTTGGACAACAGACCTTCAGCACAGCAGAGTCAGCTTGTGTCCCCTGGTGGTAGCAGGCAGTCCGGAACCATCTTGATCCAGCTGGATTGGCGTAGATTCTGTTGAGACAGAATGGCAGATGGGTTGTGCCCCATGGCTCGACCTACTCCTGGGATCACATATGTGGAAGCTCTATGCTCATTCTGCTGACCGAGGTTGTCTTAGGCACAGAAAAAGGAATTTGGCCAGGTTATCAAATTCCAGATAATATTTGTTTATCATTCAAAGTCCAATCAGAAAATCAAACTTGTTAAATTATTAAAAAAAAATCACAAATCTGTTTCTTCCGATGTTGATTTAAGCTTAGTTAAAATCAAACAAAATCTTCTTAACACGGTAATTTAAGAAAAGGAGTAAAATAGGAAAAAGTGAATTTTAAAGAAAAAGAAAAAAGTTTGCACAGAGTAGAGCTCTGGGCCTGTTTAATAAAAAGAAAGAGCAGGAACTGCTTCTTCAGAAGTCACTCCAAACTTGAAACTTGACTGCTACGGTGACAAAGAAAAATTTTTTTTCCCCCCACTACAGTTAAAGATCAGGGTTGGATCTGCCTATTAGTGTAAACTTTTTCCAATTGCACTGAGTTTCTTTGTTTCTTTGTTTCTTTGTCCAGCAGAGATTGTAAACTGACTAAAAAGGAGATGCGTGGAGACTTGGAAGCTGTTTGGTCAGTTCATAGTTTTTGGAATGTAGCCTCATTAGCTAACTAACTAACTAACCTGCACTTATATAGCGCTTTTCTAGTCACAAAGACCACTCAAAGCGCTTTCATTAATACTAACCCTCTATTCTAAGGGCCTATAGGAAACAGATATCTAGGGACAATTTAGAACAGCCAATTAACCTAACATGCATGTTTTTGGCATGTGGGAGGAAACCGGAGAAATCCCGGAGTAAACCCACGCAACACGGGGAGAACATGCAAACTCCACACAGATCACTGTGGTGAAGGGTAAGAAAGGGGGTCTTAGCTCTTCTCCAAGAAAGGATGAATCTTTTTCTTATTTCAAACCAACTGGAAATGCCATACAGCAGGGGTGTCCAAAATGTTTGCAAAGAGGGCCAGATTTGGTCAGGTGAAAATGTATGGGGGCCGACCATTCAGCCGGACATTCCTCGAACCATTACCATTGTAAATTACCATGTAAATATGTATCTATATCACTTTGCTGTCTGTAGCTAGGTTGACGTTGCAAATGAGAATCTGTTGTCAATTGCATTACCAGGATAGTTAAAGGTTAAAATAATAATAAATTACATGCAAATAAACTATTTTATGAAATTTGACTCAGAATATTTTTAGAAATGTGTATTTATTGATTTTGTTTCAACAAATCACATCCCAGTGCATTTTGACAAAGAATAGTATAGTTAAATTAAGTGACAGAAATTTGACAAAACTGTGGTTTGATCATCACAAAAAATCAATTCACTGAGACTTTGGAATTTATTCTCCTCAGAAGAATAAAAAAAAAATGTGCCTGCATTAATGTGAAGGGTGACACTGGTGTTTCGACTGCAGTCAGCAGGCCAGGTCTGGCTCAAAAGCAGTGGTTTTGATGCGCAAGATGTCACGCAGGTGAGAGTCACTTAGTCTTGTCCTCACACGGTTCTTGTTAATGTTCATAACCGAGAACGTCTTCTCACACAAGTATGTCGAGCCAAACAAGCTCAGCATTTTCTTAGCAAATGTTTGAATCTCTTGGAACCTGTCTTTGTCCAGCTGGTGGTAAAAGTCAACGAGAGGGAGTTGTTAGTGACGACCGTGACACTCCGCGTCACACTGCAGCTCAATGAGCTCCAGCTGCAGGTGGTCTGGAGCGTCATTAGGATCCACGGAAAAAGGAGTGGAAAAAAGTGTGATCTCCTTTTCAATAGCTGTGAAATCCCTGAAACGCTGTTGAAACTCCTCAGTCAGAGATGAGATGTTTTCTGCATACCTCCTCATTTGCGCACTGATATTGTTTTCTGGAAAACTGGTCATCATTTCCTGCAGTGATGGGAAATGTATGGTATTGGGCTGCGTTTGTGACAGGTGCCTTTGGAAAAGTAGCAGCTTTGTCCGAAAAGCTTTTATGTATGAATACAGTTGGCTCACCACTGCATTTTGCCCCTGAAGGCTCGTGTTCAGCGCGTTCAAATGTCGTGTTATATCAACTAAAAATCCAAAATCAGCCAGCCAAACGGGATCGCAGAGTTCCGGCATCGGTTGTCCGATGCCGGAAAGTTCACACAGGGGTCACGCAACGAGAATGCGGCCACAGGTCTACTGCCACCCTCTGGTGAAATACAAAATTGCTGTTTTTGGTATGTGTGTATTGTTTACTGTGGGAAACTGTGCTGGCGGGGCACATATTATTGATTTTATGATAGGACGCTTCGGGCCGGTGGAAATTTGGACACGGGCCGGACTTTGGGCATGCCTGCCATACAGTGTGATCTTGGGCTAGGGCAATGAGGTCAGCCAGAGATCTTATCATTGCAATCTTGGTCATCCAGGACAGTCTGGGCTGACCTTTGGGGTGATGCCAGCCTTGGGGGGTGGACGAGCGCTCGCGGAGTGGGCCTGCTTTGCCAGTGTCCCATCTTCCAGCCTGGCCATGTGACCGAGAAGATGCAGCCTCCCTCTTCTGATGACGGTAGAGATGGAGATAGGACAGCCAGCCCTCCTATTGACCTCACCATTTGTGGTGTGGTGGAACCATCGGATGCTGAGCATATTACGGAGGCAGGTCTGATGGAATGTATCCAGATGGTGGGTGGCAACGCATCCCTGCCGGACTCTAGAGGTGGTGACAAAAGGGTCTGACATATCACTCTTGGCGCGTACCCTGCACACGGTGTTGGTATAGAGATTCCGGAGGATGTTGATGTACTTGGGCGGGACTCCAATGCCACAAAGGAGTTGCCAGAAGGTGTTCCTGTCTAGGGAGTTGAAGGCAGCTTTGAGGTCAACATAGGCCACATATAGAAGTTGGCGGTACTCCCTTGGTTGCTGTGCCAGGACACTCAAGGCAAGGACGCTGTGGATCGGCGAGGGGTGAAGCCGGCCTTCTGGTGGCAGTGCTTGGCAAGGAGCAGGGGTCGGATGCGGCTCAGGATGACAGTGGTGATTACCTTGTCAGGGATGGACAGCAGCATGATGGGATGATAGCTGACTGTGCTCCGATGGTCACTCTTGTTCTTATAGAAGGACAGAATGACCTCATACCTGCACTCCCCAGGGATGCGTTCTTCTGCCGAGATGAAGCAGCACAGATGTTCCAGCCGAGGGATGACTGAGGTGAGGGCGGCTTTCATCATCTCTGCCGTAACTCCATCAGTGCTGGGGGCTCGCCCAGAGAGGAGCTTCTTGACGGTATCTGACAACTCACTGATTGAGGGTGAGGTGAGGCTGATTGAGTTGTCTTCAACACCAGCATCGACATACTGCTGCAGCTAATCTGAGGTGGGAGGAGGGGACTTGCAGAGGACACTCATGTAGTGCTCTCTCCATCGTTGGAGTTTGGTCGTCGGGTTCATGACGAGGCTTATGCCGTCGGCAGCTAGCGGGGGGGATGACGACTGCTGTTTTTGAGGGGGTTGGCACAACTCCTTGATAGAATTTTAGGCAGACTGGAGGTTCCCTGCTTGGAAGCTGTTGTTGGCCTTGTTGGTGATACGGTGAAGCCAAACTTTATCAGAACACAAAATAATTCAATACACAGTCCATGCAAAATAAATACATGATGTTTACAAAACTTCATTATAAGTCAATTTGTGACCTTTTTAACTGTTGTAAAATGACCCCAAATTATTTTCAACTCATTTGTCATTAAAAACTTGATTTATTCTTGTAATTTATAGATCTGTTGATACAAATGATCTGATTGTGTGGAGAAAAATGTTTGTACATGTGACCCTGACTGTCACTGAAAGGACCAATTTAATCAACTACTTTACACTTATTATTATGAACATTACACTTATTTTAAGTATACACTTAAAATTCTGGGGATCAATAAAGTATACAAAATCAAATCAAAATCAAAATTTGTTCAATGTTAAGTGTATTTTTATTGACAGCAGCATGTTTGCAGGACATAAAGTGTGTTATTTGTCCTACTTTTGGTCAGATCAGGTCAGATTGCTTGTGGCAGATGTGGGGGGGGGGGGGGTTCCCAAATTTAATAAAATAATGGCTGGGTGGGTTTCTTCTGAGTCTGTGATCGTGACGATTCAGCTCTGCTGCTGCTTAGTGCATTGCTGGTTTGCTGTGTGAACGAGATTAAGCCCTGTCCAGTACCAATATGGCACCTAAATTTGCCATCCAAATGTAGGCTGTGAGCACTCTAGTCTGTTATATTCCTGTAGGTGGAGCTGGAGGGGAACGGTCTGCCACAGCAGGCAGGCTCCATCCAGAGGCTAATGCTAACTATGGAAAACTTGGAGAAAACTGCGCTCCAGGGACGTACAGAGACATTTTGAGGCTCTGTTGCTCTGACCTGAAGTGAGGGCACACACACACACACACACACACACACACACACCTGTTCCTTCTTCTTGAGTAATTAACAGCCTACTGTAAGGCTGCGTGTCCACCAAACGTGTTTTCTTTCCGCTGTGGGCGACTATTTTCTCTTCATTCTCCATGTAGTCCAGCGCTGAGCCCCTCGGCGCTGAAACGCTCTCTGCAGTGGCCGCTTTTTAGTGACCGGAGTGGTGGCTCAGTTGGTAGAGCATCCGCCCCACACCCGGGAGGCGGGGGTTCAAATCCCGGCCGGGTCATGCTGAAGACCATATAAAAGTGGAACTTCCTGCTGTCCAGCTTGGTGCTCAGCAATAATGAAGTGGAGGAGGGAAATTTGTGGCGGCGCCTTGCATGGCAGCGGCCCTCTGATTCTACACTTGGGGTGTGTGTGATTAACACTGTAGGTAGGTAGAACACAATCTCCTTCTACTGTACATGATTGGTTGTACTGTTGAATGACAATAAAGGGTGATTTGATTTAAAAAAATTTTTAGATTTTTGCCGCGGCGATCAGGGCTGAAAAAAGTTCAACTTTTCAGACTCCAGTTGAGCTCGTCAATGTCAGACCTTTCTAAGCAGCCAATCAGAATCAAGGAAGGGTGGGACATAGGACACCGGTACAGTCTGTACCCAGACTCCCGTTTGTCGTGTCGTCATATTTTGCATCCAGAGCTGCTACCAATGCTAGAATCTGTTTCTTGTCCATTGTTGTCCACTGGTGCGAAGCTCCCATCTGTGGGATTATGACTGAACGCCTCTAAGTCAGAATCCTGCCTAGACGTAGCGATACCGTAGTGCTGCAGATCTCCGGTTGGCCTCAGTTGTTCCAAGTAAGGGAGAAACAAAATCATTTCAGAGGAACATGTATATTTCAGAAACCTTCAGTGAGAACTACCACCAAGCAACACTGTGTCTCAGTGCAGGGAGTCAGACTGTGGAACGCTTTTGGACCTGAATTAAAATCATGTACAACGCTTGGACAATTTAAACAAAACTAAAGGAAGAAATACTCCAAACATATATACAAAACGACATGTCAAATCACATCAGGATTATCATATCCAGTCTGTGTTGTGCTGTTGCTTAGTTTTGTTTTGTCACGTTTTGTCTTCGCTTTGCTCTGATTTGTAAAGACTTTTCTTTTCTTTTTGAATTCTTAGATGGAACATGGGTGGGCAATATAAGCTGCGGCTTCAGCCATCACCCATTTCTGATAACTTATGTTGAATTGTATAATCTGAGGAGTTATTGTTTAATTTGACCTTGTTGGATTTTTTCCCCTTGTTATATTATTCTGTTCCTTTCTTTTAATCTTTTAATCTAATCTGTCTGAAATAAAGATTCATTCATTCATTCATTATTTAGAGACTGCAATTAAAAAAATCAGTAGAAAGTCTGACCAGAGGAAAAGCAGAAGTGCTGAGCTGTGAGTGACAAGCTGTTGTTGGCATACAGGGCACACAGTTTTTTTTCCAGAGCACGGTGCACAAGCACAAGAACACTCTGATGTCATCAGGCCAGAATGAGCTCCTTCGTCATTGATGGTCTGGTTTTTAAAGTTCTACTGAAAATATATCTGGGTGGTGGGGCAGCGGCTGGCTGGTGTTCTGGTGGGTCTGTCCTCTGATGTCCCTCCCTGTGGGGGGAAAGCTGCTGGAGGGCTTTGCTCTGGCTCTTTCTTCCTGTGTCCCACTGGGGGTGGCCCTGCCAGTGCCGGGCCGGCTGGGGGTTTGGCCGCCTCGGTCTTTGCTGGGGCTCCCTTGGCCGTGCGTCCCGTGATGGTGGGTGGTGTGCTGGTTGCCTCTGGCAGGGCCAGAACTGGTTTCTACAGAATAGGGGTGATGGGGTGGGGGCCGTGCTCCCCTGGTGGGGTGATGGAGATTTGTGGATGATGGGTTTGGTTGTTGGTTGGGGTCGTCTTCTGGTTTCCCCCTGTGTTCTCCCCACATGTTCACATGGATTCACACATGCACACCCAAGCTGGGTAAGTTGAACGAGCTTCGTAGTTTAGCCCTCAGGTGGGCTTGGAGATAGAGGGGTGAAGTTTGAACTGAGACTCTCTCCCATGCCAGAGAAGAGAGATCTTATCTGTTGCTAGGAAGTATGATGTCATCTGTGTGTGTTTAACCCTCAGAATGACCCCAGAACAACATGAGGATCAACTCAAAAACAGGGTAGATCTTGATGTAAACGAGGTCTGTTGGTCCTGAGTTCTAAACCAAAGGGGAAACTGCTGAATATGCGCTGGTGCTCCCAGATAAAAATCCACAGAATAGGAATGTGGGACTATAATGGTCTGAATGAGGCTTTAGAAAACTCTGGATCTGTTTTTCAATCATGGTTGTGTCTTAAATGTGCAATCTCTTGTTTTTAAATCCTAAATTTGGCACATTTTTTTCTTATTCATTTGTGTAGTGAAACTCTCTTTTTCTGACTTTTTGTCTTTGTTCCTCCAGATTTCTCACAGCAACCTGAATGTAAAGTGGAGGAAGTTCTGACTGAGCAGCAGCTCTGGAACCAGGAGAGGAACTCTGTCCTGGACCAGAAGGAACCAGAAGCTCCACAGGTTAAAGAGGAACAGGAGGAACTGTGCATCAGTCAGGAGGGAGAAGAGCTGGTAGTGAAGCTGGAGGCCGATCCCTTCATGGGGACTCTTGTTTGTGAGGAAAAGCAGCAGAGTGAAGCAGAACCAAACAGTGAGCAGCTCCTCTCTCACAACTCTGCTGGAACTGAGATCCAAGACGAGGAAGGAAGCCGGCATGACTCAGGATCCACTAAAGAAGAAGAAGAAGAAGAACCCAAACCAAAGAAGAGACGAAAGACATCAGTCCGAGTAATGTTTTCAGTCCTGACCTGAATCTGATTGAGATGCTGTGGAATGACCTTAAAAAGGCGGTTCATGCTGGAAAACCCACCAATGTGGCTGAATTACAACAATTCGTGTGGGCCAAAATTCCTCCACAGCGCTGTAAAAGTCTCATTGACAGTTATGGCAAACGCCTGATTGCAGTTGTTGCTGCTAAGGGTGGCCCAACCAGTTATTAGGTTTAGGAGGCAATCACTTTTTCACACGACACCATGTAGGTTTTTTTTTTTTTTAACCTTAATAATAAACACCTTCATTTAAAAACTACATTTTGTGTTTACTTGTCTTATCGTTGTCTAATATTTAAATTTGTTAGATGATCTGAAACATTTTAGTGTGGCAACACACACAAAAATGAGAAATCAGGAAGGGGGCAAACACTTTTTCACACCACCGTATTTGGACATATGGATATTTAATATCAATATTAAAAATACTGGGAGATTCATGTAATACAAGTAAACAATTAAAAATGAATTAAAGACTTTTTTTCAAATTTTTTGTAAAATGTAATTCTAAACATAGTGAAGAATAAATTAGGACACCCCCACATTCATTCCAACTTAAAATGGCTAAAATAAATGTTAAAAAATACAAATAAAAACAAGGTTCGACATAGATATGTGAACAATAGGGTGTCCTAATTTTTTCACATGACTGTATGATCCTCATCCACTGAGTTATCTGGAAGTTCAGTTTGACAGTCGGTCCAAATGACCTTCATCTGTTTTCTTTCTTTAACCCCTTGTCTTTCTTTCGGTCCAAACTTAAACAACTGTCGTTCTTTTGACTTGGAGCTTCTGTGCTCCATGAAGTGTTCAAATGATGGACAAGGTTTTTCTGCTGAAATGAACAGAGGACCATTTCAGCATTTCAGAAAGTTGGCAGTCGCATGCCAAAAACATGCAAGTTAGGTTAATTGGCATCAAAACTGGGGATTCTAAATTGTCCTTAGGTATGACTGTGAGAGTGAATGGCTGTCTGTCTCTCTGTGTTGGCCCTGTGATGGACTGGCAATCTGTCCAGGGTGTACCCTGCCTCTTGCCCAAAGATGCTGGGATAGGCTCCAGCCCCCCCGCGACCCGAAAGGATTAAGCGGTAGAAGATGGATGGATGGATGGATGGCAGTCGCTAACACCACACTATTCACTTTCATTCACAAGGCTTCAGATAGCTAGCGTGAAGCTGCACTTCGTTTATCATCGGGTGTTCCCGGCTGCTGAGATGTCCCCTGTGTGTTTGGTCCCTCCATCTGGTCTGTGCTACTTAAAAACTCCAAAGATCGACAACACGAGAAACAAAACTGCGTTAAGCGCTTCATGCTACCAAACGAACAAAACATGACTCGGTCTCTATTTGTCACCATAAACTGCATCAGCAACAAGAACACCAATCTGTCTTCTCTCTTACTCTCCATGTTCTTTCTGTTTTACTGCTGAGCTAATTTAGTATTTTTTAACTGCCATGCTAAATCTTGAATTGACCGCTCACATTGTCACTTCCAGGTCAACCACTTGTACGTTCCTTTTCCAGTTGACATGACATGTAAATTTGTTCAAGGATTTGTAAAAGTGTTTCGCCACTTGTTAATTTGTTTTTTGAAATATAAATTTGTTTTGAGACTTGTAAATTTGTTTTCATACATGTAATTTTGTTTTATGATATGTAAAAATGTTTTCCAAATTGTACATTTGTGGAGAAGAAGAAGAAAAGAACAGATATGTAGAGAGCAAACAGCACGATGGGGGACTCAATCTATGGGAGAGAACAAACAGATGTTAATGACCACCAAAAAGATTTCATTGAGAGTAAAGAAAGGAGTGAAGCCCAGTGCATCGTGGGAGGTCCCCTGGCTGTCTAAACCTATTAGCAGCATAACTAAAGGAGGGTTCAGAAACACATGATCCCTCCCTAACTATAAGCTATATCAAAAAGGAAGGTTTTAACCCTGTCTTATAAACAGAGATCGAGTCTGACTCCCGAATCCAGATTGGCAGCTGGTTCCACAGGAGAGGAGCCTGATAACTGAAGGCTCTGCCTCCCATTGTACTTTTGGAGATTCTGGATATTACAAGTAATCCAGCATTTTGGGAGCGTAGTGCTCTGTTAGGATAATAGGGTAACATCAGATCTTTTAAAGAAAAAGGGGCCTGATTGTTGAGAGTTTTGTTAGTAAGAAGAAGGAGTTTAAACTTAATTCTAAACTCTATGGGAATCCAATGAAGGGAGGCCAGAACCGGAGAGATATGATCTCTCTTTCTAGTACCTGTTAAAACTCTTGCAGCAGCATTTTGGATCAGCTGAAGACTTTTTAAAGATGTTTTAGGACAAGCTGATGATAAAGAGTTACAATAATCTAATCTCGAGCTAACAAAAGCGTGGATCAGTTTCTCAGCATCACTCTGAGACGAGATGCTCCTAATCTTGGCAATATGATTCACATTTGGCTCTCAGTTCAGAACAAAAACCCACTAATCTCAGAAAAAAAAAGGCCACTGCACTGCAAAAAATGCTGAGTTCAGCTTGAAATCAGAGTGAAGTGTGTTGATGTTTTCAGGGGTTATATTTTTTAAAAATTACATCAATGATTTGCAATAAAAATACTGTTAAATAAAAAATCAGACTTAGGTTAGAAACTGCTTTTTAGTTCTTAAAAACCTTGTGAGTTTCAACAATGAAATTGTTCACAAGTGAAATAAATGTTGAAAATGTTCCTTTTCAGCATCAGTTGCTAACAGCTTTTCCACAGTGTGGAGGTTTGGTCGCCCTCCAGCGTTCTAGAAATAGAGACTATTCATTTAAACTAAAGTCAGTTCTATCGCAGATCCTGTGAACGTCCATTTAAACAGTAGAGCTGCCTGACTGCAGTCAGTGTACAGTTACCTATACAGGAACTTAATGCAATGAACACATTCAATCAGAACTGAATCAACTGATGCAGAAGATCAGCAGCATTAATGTTAAACCTGCACAAATATAAACTGAAGTATCTACATTCTTTGGAGACTTAAAAACAAATTAAAGTTATCTGTTCATCAATAGTTTTTGTCTACTTTTAGTCAATAACAAGATTTGGTTTTTATCAAATGAAAAGAGCTCTGCTTCCATCGCTGTCAAAAATGTCAGAAAAAAACCTTACCTGTGGCTGTCAGGGTTGCTAGGCAACGGGGTAGGGTGTGGTCACACAAACAAACGTCATCCAAAGATCAGACCATAAACTTTTTTTTACCGTCTATGGACTAAGCTCTCATTTGTCGATTCTTTTCCGTTGGTCCTTGTACATGTGTGGCCACCGTGGTCCGTCTACAAGGCTACAACCCCTGAATCTGTGCACGATCAGCCCAGCGCTGCTCAGCCACGGTCAGCTACGGCCAGCCATTCTGTGGAGGGACAGAACATGAAGGCAGAACTTGCTGAGGGAGCGTAGCTAGTTGAAGGGGCGTTGACGGAGTCTGTGAGCTGCAGACGGACCTGTCTGGAATTTCTTGCTGCTCCATTTTTTCTTCATTCCGACTGTTTCCTCCATCTGCTAGCTTAGCAAGCTACTCTGTGGAGTTCTCCTGCGTCGGCAGCATTAATGTGTAATTATGTATCATGAAGCGGCAATACGTGTCACATGACGGGACCCCGGTACCACCACAAAATAATCAAAATAATAATAATCATAATAATAAATTGATTCTTAATTTTTGTGTATCAGTTCTGCATCGTGTAAAATGAGAATCTAGATTCTTATATGAATCGATTTTTTCCAACAACCCTAGAAAATATACTTCCCATTTCCCAGCAGCCCTTGCGGCTGAAGGGACATGTTAAATGTTGGAAAACAAGTCAGATCTCCTTAGTAGGACTGGGAGTCTGGTCGAACCTCAGGCTCCTCCCTTGCAGACTTGGTGACTTTTGGCGCGTTCATGTTAAGTGGCTGAGGGTTCAAGCTGGATTCTTGCTGCACCTCTGCTGTCCGCGTACGTGTAACCAGAAACCTCGTGGGACAAAATTTAAGTCATTGTCTCCACTCCGCTAGTGTCTGCAGTGCTCGACCGCGGTTGACCGCGTGCAGCCCAAATTTTGGGACCGCACCGCCTGCCCACAACCTGAACGCATTGAAAAGCACATAAAAGCCCATGGACAAGACTGAACATCCTGTTCACGAGGTGGTGATATCGACACAGCACACCAAGACAAAGTAGACGAAGAAGACAACAAGGAAGCAGAAGACGAGGATAAACATACATATGAAAACCGGGAAGTCAGGCAGCAGAAAGGAAAGAAAGCAGCATTTCTTTGTTGGTGAAAATCCTGTCTGGTCAGCTTATTGGCGCTACCTATAGGGTGGGAGTGAAACTACAGATTATGGTTGAGCGCATTCGTCAGCTGCTTGGCCTGGGTAGATGGAAAAAGTGAGCATGAACAGTGCCACGTGCGTGCCGGGCTCGTCCAAAGTGCACGTGGACCAAAGTGGACTAGAGGGGAACTGCAGCCTGAATAAGGCTTTAGGGCTGTCCCAGTCTGAAGTCAGGAAGTTGCTGACTGCTCACTGCTGACTTCATGAGCCCTGAAATGAGCCTTTCTCCACGTCAGCATGCTATGCTATGCTGCTAAAGGTACGGGAATTAGCCACAGTTCAGAGCGCCATGCAAGGCTATCTTCAGGGAAAGCTCCTGATTGGTCAGCTGTTCCTCACTGACCACCCTTCAGCAGTGGTCCATGTCCACCCCACAACAGAACAGAACATGATGCTCCCTTTACAAGAACTGAAGATTTTTGCCTAAATAAAGATACATGACATGCAGACTTGGAGCTGATGCTGAATTACACACCATTTAACCAATTTAATGATTTTCTGGTTAATGATGCAGTTTAAAAAAGCTGATTTCATTGATTGCAGTTGTAATCAATGAAATCATCTTCAGAGGCTGCAGCAGGTTTAATCAGTTCATTCCTGCAGAAAGAAGAAAGTCTGAAATCAAGTCTGAGAGCCACAATAGATGCTCACATGTTTTCACGTCACACTAATTAACAGTTTGGTTACAATAAATAGGTCAGCTCAGTCATCTGGGAGAGGCTCAGAGTAGAACCGCTGCTCCTCCACATTGAAAGGAGTCAGCTGAGGTGGTTTGGGCATCTGATCAGGATGCCTCCTGGACGCCTCCCACTTGAGGTGTTTCAGGCACGTCCCACTGGGAGGAGACCCCGGGGCAGACCCAGGACTCGGTGGAGAGACTATGTCTCCCAGCTGGTCTGGGAACGCCTTGGTATCCTCTCTGAAGAGCTGGAGCAGGTGGCTGGGGAGAGGGAAGTCTGGGCTTCTCTGCTTGAACTGCTGCCTCCGCGACCCGGACCTCCGGAAAAGCGGTAGAAGATGGATGGATGGATTTTATTTTATTTTTGAAAATGAAATAAGACACAATTTGATCCCTTTATTTCAGTCAGAAAATATTAGTTATAAATGTAAATGTATAAAGTAATTATAAATCTGACAATTATAAATGTCAAAAATGAAGGAGAACGCAATGATTTAAAGCAGAATTGGGATTTTATTTGAAGACGTTCCACCAAAACCTCTAAAGATGCTGAAACCCACAGAACTGAACTTCCAGCATCATTTCCTTTCATCCTTTGTCAAGAAAACCTGCTGGTTTCTGGTTTGACTTTGGTTTGGAATCTGTTCTGGTTCTGTCCTGTGATTTGATTGGCATCTCTTAGACACTATTTTTGCTTCCTGATCCTTCTAAGAAAGGAATCAAAGCTTTTATAGTGTTGCCAAGGTAACAAAGCGTGTCCCATTTCTACCATTTGGAGCCACTTGCTGCCCTCCCAGACTGGCCCAGTCAGCAGTCCTGATGCTGTCAGGAAGGTCAGGGTCTGAGGCTTCAGCAGGGGTTTGGTCTTGGACTTGTGGTGCAGGTGTGGACGTGTCCACCAGGTGGCTGCTGACAGCTTTCACTTTCAACTGTTAGGAACCTTTTTTTGGCTTTGCTGCACCAGCAGCTTTGCTGCCACAATTCTAAGCAGAAATGCACAAAAGTTCTAAAGTTACAACTTTGTTCTAGGAAATTTTCACCTTTTCCATCATAAATTAACACATTTTTATGAAGATTTTGATTTGCAACTTTTTTGAGACCCATCTGGATGCAGCAGCAATATGGCCGCCGAGTCATCTGTGGACCAGAACTGGGGACCGGAAGTGACTCAAAGTTCCTGGAAAGGACGCCACATTTTAATATTATTTTAGCCGATTATTGTAACGGCAGCAGCTGTGTTTGTTTGATCCATGTGAGAAACATGGCAATTCTTGTGACTGTTGTAATTTCCCCGCTATATATGTCAACAGTGACATCCTTTCTAGTATTTGCCCTTTGGTTGTACAGCAATGCCTCCCAAAGATTTGTTTTGGCAGGTATATATACTCACAGCCTGGCTCTGTGTGCCAGTCGAGGGTTGTTTGCTTTGTGTCTGGGGGAACCCCCAACCCGGAAATGACCTTTGACCTCTGGGGAATCCCTTGGGAACTCCCTGCCTTTTATTTATTTATTCCCTCCATATTTTCTTTTAAAACCTAGGTTTGGAAATTTGTCCTTTGAGATTTAAGAATTATTGAAATAATTTGCCATCAAAAATACACAAGGTATAAGCATTATTCACAACAGGAAGTAGACGATTTGAGACTTCCTGTCCAGCAGCATATGACAACGGACAGATTCAGCATGGCTGGCTAAGAACAAAATCCAAGCCATCCAGCGGTTTACCTCAGCCCAGGTAGGGTGAAACTGTCATAATGATGAAATAATCCCTCATAGCCAATTATCTACCCGATATTTTGTGGATTGTTTGAGAGATGATGATATTTTTGAAGTTTGTTGAAGTGTGACTAGACCATGTGACTGTCAGTAATAATCCATGCCTATGTAACTTTTCACCTAGTCTCCATGCATGTGCGAAAAACTGTAATAGTTGTGAAAAAGTAATTTTTGAAGCCTCATTTTGTGAATAGGGATGTATTTTTGACTTGGAGTAAATGCAGTATTATTCTGGTCGATCACTGCTACAACTTCCGGCCTGCATGGCTTTGGTAGTTTAGAAGTGCAAATCTGGCAATCCTTATTTACTGGATGCCTAGTTCTAGTCAATTTTATTGTTATGTTTTTGAATTGACATCTTGACTTTAAATTAGCTGAAATACCAATTTACAAGGTATTTATTCCGGGCTATTAATTGCAGACAAATGTGAGAGCCTGCAAGGAATTTCTGCCCTCGGAAGGCTGCAACCCGGCAAAGTGGTTAGTGAAATGTTTAACTCTGTTGAAGTTTAATGATGGTTGTTTGAATATGCACATGTTCAAAGAATAGAAACTTTTTGTGTGTTTCTAATATGAAAATCTGGTGTGCACAAACCATACAATTTTAAATGTGGATTTGATAATCTGTTGTATTTGTTTACAGTAAATGCTGCATAATTTTTGCTGGTAGCTTTCTTGCAACAACTCAGTAAACCTAAAAAATCTACCAATTGAGATCATAAATGTTTACATTTGTGTGTATGCAGTATGATTTAATTTCTGTAATACTAGAATTTTGTGTCCACAGCTAAAATAATGTTTCTTGTGTTTGATATGTTTCAGTCTTTACGGTGTTTGATGCAATTAAAGTCAAAAGCAAGGACATTAAAGATGTGTCAAACATCAGTTATTGCACACCAAAATGCAGCTCATAATCCGGGGCCGGAACAATTATAATGCTACAGTTTGTTTTCCTGGCTGCTACGTGAGCAACTTCCTGTCTCCAGCTCACACCAGGACGTCCTTTCCACACAACTCTGTGTCACTTCCGGTCCCCAGATCCAGTTCACAGTTCCGCTCATAGATATAAAATGCTAGATTGGCAGTAGGTCACTGGAGCGCGAGATTTACGGCCGCCATATTGGTACAGGAATCACAACAAATCCACAGCTCAGCTTAACGCACAACACTCTGATTAAGTCTTCATTTCTGTCACCATGGGATGAGACGCCGGGTTTTCCGGCGCTCAGACCAGTCCCTTCTCATCGCTGTCTCTCATTGGGCAGCGTCTCTGCGGGCTCCCAGCTGTCAGCGTTACAGGACGGCTGGGGCCCAATTAATCCTCATCAGCTGAGGCGCTGCTAATGAGGATAAAAAGGAGCAGCTTCGATCACTCTGGGCTGCGACTTAAGCACTGTTATGCTGGAACCCTTACGGTAAGTGTCGAGTATTTGTTTTTAAATAATTTAATGGCGTGTTGTCAAAAATAAAGGTAAAAACTCTGATTTTCATTTGGGAGGTCACTGATTTCTGTACATGCATGACTGCCATGAGTGTAATATATATTGTAATTCAGTATCGATAGTTATGGCAATATTTCTCATGTGATATTAGTATACAGTGTTACATTGTGTTCTTTGTTACTGGGTCAGTATTGGTAGCCAATATTATCAACAATGAACTTTGGGTTCTTGTAACTAGTTTGGTTAGGAAAGTTTCAATCTCTGTCTGTATGTGGGAATGAGGTGAACCATCACGTGATCAGATAATCCCAGCGCAGCTCGAGGAACAGCGCGATATGCGTCTTTCACTGTGGTGTAACAGTGATCCAGTGTGTTTAATCCTCTGGTGGGGCATTTAATAAACTGTTTGTAGCGGGGGAGATCGTGGCTCAGATTGCACTGATTAAAGTCGCCAGCCACAATAATCAGCGAGTCTGGAAAACTCCGCTCTGTGTGTTGAATGTGATCCGCGAGCACGCGCTGAGCTTCGCGCATGTCCGCGTCGGGAGGGGCGTACACAGCGATCATTATGAAAGAGAGATTGAAACTTCAGAGATTGAAGCTCACTAAACCTGTTGTGAGCACTACGAAGATACGGACCAGTGATGCTGAGGAGAAGCTGGAAACGTGCATGGAAATATCTGACAGGGGCATGTTTAAAGGAGCCACGCATGATCTGGATGAGTACACGGACACTGTGAACTCATATATCCACTTTTGTGAAGAGAACATTCTTCCATCACGCACCAGGGTGAGTTACTCTAATGACAAACCCTGGTTCACAGCTAAGCTCAGACAGATCAGGAAGGAGAAGGAAGCAGCGCTGAAAAGTGGAGACAGGGACTGCTACAGGGAGGTTAAATACCGGTTTAACAGAGAGCTGAAGAGAGCTAAATCTCTATACTCAGAGAGACTCCAGCAGCAGTTCACTGCTAATGATTCTGCTTCCGTGTGGAGAGGACTGAGGCAAATCACCAACTATCGACCTAAGGCTCCTAAAGGTCAGGATGACAAAGCCCTTTGTCAAAGACTGTCCCAACACTATGCCCGTTTTGACACCTCGTCATCTGTGTCCAACCCCCCCCTCCCTCCAGCTCCACAGCCTCCACATTCCCTACTTCATTTAAGGCACCCCCCCCTCCTCCCCCCCTCCCCTTATCATCAGTGAGCAGGATGTGCTCAAACAGTTCTCCAGACTGAACCCGCGCAAGGCCCCCGGCCCAGACGGCGTGTCTCCCTCCACCCTGAGACTCTGTGCGAAACAGCTAGCTCCTGTATTCACAGACATTTTTAACACCTCCCTTAAGTTATGCCACGTGCCGTCCTGCCTCAAATCCTCCACCATCATCCCTGTCCCCAAGAAGCCACGGATCACTGGACTTAATGACTACAAACCTGTAGCACTCACCTCTGTAGTCATGAAGTCCTTTGAGCGCCTGGTCCTGTCCCACCTCAAGTCCATCACCACCCCTCTCCTGGACCCGCTGCAGTTTGCCTACCGAGCCAACAGGTCTGTAGACGATGCAGTCAACCTGGCCCTCCACTCCATCCTGCAGCACCTGGACTCCCCGGGAACCTACGCGAGGATCCTGTTTGTGGACTTCAGCTCCGCATTCAACACCATCCGCCCCGCTCTGCTCCGGGACAAGCTGTCCCTGCTCAACGTGCCTGACTCCCTCTGCAGGTGGATCATCGACTTCCTGACGGACCGGAGGCAGCATGTGCGGCTGGGAAAGACTGTCTCAGACTATACTAGCATCAGCACCGGATCACCCCAGGGCTGTGTACTTTCCCCCCTACTCTTCTCCCTTTACACCAACTCCTGCACCTCCAGCCACCAGTCTGTCAAGTTGATCAAGTTTGCGGACGACACCACCCTCATCGGGCTCATCTCCAACGGCGACGAGTCCGCCTACAGGAGAGAGGTGGCCCAGCTGGCGTCCTGGTGCAGCAATAACAACCTGCAGCTGAACGCTCTGAAGACAGTGGAGATGATTGTAGACTTCAGGAAAGTCACTACTCCTCTGCCCCCCCCTCACCCTCTCAGGCTCTCCCATCACCACTGCTGATTCCTTCCGCTTCCTAGGCACTACCATCACCAGGGACCTCAAATGGGAGCTGACCATCAGCTCACTCATCAAAAAAGCCCAGCAGAGGATGTTCTTCCTGCGGCAGCTGAGGAAGCTCAAGCTACCCACCAAGATGTTAGTGCAGTTCTACACAGCCATCATCGAGTCCATCCTCACCACCTCCATAACCGTGTGGTACGCAGGAGCCACTGCCAGGGACAGACTAAGGCTGCAGCGCGTCGTGCGCACTGCTGAGAAGGTGATCGGCTGCAAGCTCCCATCTCTCCAGGATCTGTACATCTCCAGGACCCGGAGGCGTGCTGGCCGGATCATAGCCGATCCCTCACACCCTGGTCACGTACTGTTTGCCCCCCTCCCCTCTGGTAGAAGACTTCGGTCCATCCAGACTAAAACCTCCCGTCACATGAACAGCTTCTTCCCCTCTGCCATTAGACTGCTGAACACTAAGTGACTTATTGACTCTCGTGCACCATGTACAGCAGCTCAACCAGACTCATGTCAATCATCACTGTTTTCTTCCTGCATTACCGACTGCACTATATAGTTCTCCACAGTATCTGCTGCTCGCTAATATATATTTTAACTGCTGACCAGTATCACTTAATCTTATCCTACACTTTATTACATGTATAGTTTATTTCTCTTATCTTATCATGTTTAATGTTGCAGCATTGTACCGAGACAAATTCCTAGTTTGTGTACTACATGAACAATGGCAATAAACCTGATTCTGGTAGTTATTCAAATAGTGTGAGGATAGTTTTTGTTTTTCCTGTATACATAATTACACATATGTGTACAAACATCTACCTCCTGTATCAGACCAACATCATGAAGGTTTGCAGATAGTAATTTACAGATATTGTGGCACATATGTCTGGTTCATATCTCCCACAAATGTATGGCTTATGTGGATTAGGGCTTCACGTCTGGAGGAACAAAGAGTCTGGATCGACGGGGGCCGACAGGAGATGTCGAGGAGGTGTGAAGTCGGACCCTTGTCTCAGAGAGGAGGCCCTGGGGGCATCCCCGGAACATCGGAGAATAAGAGACAATGGTGAATCTTCAGAGACTTGCATTGTGCTTAAATGTTTGCAGAAGCACCATGTGACTTGAGTTCTTAATCCCCCGGAGGTATAAGAATGTGATGTGACATGATTCTGCCTCTTCTTTCTATTTGAGAATGTTGGATGATTGTGTTCTGCAATAAAGCCCAACCTGAGGAATGAACTCAGTCTCATCATTGAACACAACTTCCACAATATGTTATTTGAAAATTGAAACTTTACAGATAGAATTTTACATTACCTATTTCACATTTGTCTATTACAGGGAGGGGGTACAAGAAGATCTGGTGATGATTAATGCAGTCATATCTCATAGACATTACTATTTCTGTCTTATATTACATTTTACCTGACATTACTATAAATATTTGCTATGATGGATAGGAGGGGACAGGGTGGATATTACGTGTGATGAAGATGATGGTGATGATGATGGGCTGGGCTCTGGGTTAAATTAATAAAGCCTACATCTACTGCTTTAAACTGTGTTTTGATTCAATTAACACTTCACCTCACTTTGCAATTGATTAATATGAGCTTTGCTGCTTTCATGTTGAGTGCATTATTCTATGCAATAAATTTAATAAATTTGTAATGAACATTGGTGTATTGTATAAATTTATGTGGGCCTAAAATCAATAATTTCAAATTGATTTTAAACAACTATACAGATCCAGGTAGATGGGTGGGGGGGGGGGAGTGTATAATGTCTGTCTAGTTAAATGAAGAAACTTGAATAATTTGTAATTTTTTATTCTCTGTATTTATTTCAAAGTTTACATATCTAGGCCAATTTGTATAGCACAGGCTGAAATATTTCTTTGATAAACATTTTTGACAATTGGGGGGGGGGCAATAAGCTGGTTGCCTGGGGTGGCAAATATAACAAATACAGCCCAGGACAAAGTATGAATTAATCAATTTTGGCCATATATTTATGCATAAATGGCCACAATGAAAGAGGTAGGCTTAATTATTAATCAGGGGGTATGGTAACTTCTTTTTCAGCTCATTTGACAGTTCTTGATTGAGACACTGCAAAATGCCTTAATTTAATAATTATGAAGCTCTTAAACACCTAATATTTATGCAGATTATGCTGAAAGTAAACCACTATGTGCTGTGTTGCACTGTGTTGTAAACATGTTCACTGAAGCCTGTCAAACGTTTAACAAAGGAGAAAGACCCAAGCAGGTGTCTGCACTGGACCACAGGGATGTGCTACACATATCCTGTACCAAGATGGCGGACGCGCGTCACGCCACCGCAAGCACGGACTGGCCAGAGCTGCCAATCTAGCATTTTATATCTATGGTTTATATACCTCGCCAGTCCACGTGACAAACGTGCAATGCATTCTGGGATGAGTAGTTCAGCGATTGTAAACAGACTGCAAGCACGCAGCGTCTCGGCATTTCTTGTGAATGAATGGGGGAAAAAAATCACAAAATGGACCGTGTGAAGCAAAATTTAAAGGGACCGTACTCCACCAAACTGAATGGGACTGCAAAGCCACGCTATTTGGTGACGCTTGAAGGGGTTAATGGACAAGATCCCTCCCCACGTCACATGGAGTTCCGACATAAACATTCTGCTAAACTTCGACCATGCCTTCATTTCTAATTATATGACTGTAAGCATAAGTCCACACACATGAAGTTTTCAGTAACTTTAGGTCTTTGAAGCAAGAAAAAAGTGCAGTTAGACGGATGGGTGCATGACTTGAAGATGTACAAGGTAGACATGAAGACAATTGTGCTCACAAAGGTATGTTTTTTTTTTAATTTCTTGATTACAAGTATTTATTTACAAAACTAGAAAAGCACTCGGAGAGCGCAGACCTCCGCCAAGCTCCACAGTTCCCCCCCATACAGTGTTTGTGTGTAGGTTTTCAGATTCCTTGACCATGAAAACATTTGACTAGCAATTTGATTCACAATGATTATTTGTTTCTTTGACAGGGACAGTGCCGTAAACATAGACAATTAATGAATGACAATCAGTCTGATAGTGATAGGATTAGTGGTTCAGTAGTAAAAGCATTACCTCCTTGGCGGAGGTAATAAACTGAAGTGTTGCTGTTGTGTCCATCTCCTCCACTGAAAGCAGCAGTCAGGGCTTCACTGACGGATGCAAATTGGGTAGACAGGTTGGCGTGGGTTTTATATTATTGGGGTTGCGCTCCGCGGCAAAAGAGGATTTAGAATCTTCCCCGGCAGAGAGCTCGTTTTTGTGCAGCGCCTATGGCTGCCCGGGGAATTTCTGCCAAATAATCCCGCGCCGGACAGCTGCCTGGCTCAGCTTTTGCAGCGTCGCGCAAACACAGGCACACTGGCGGGCCCTGCCCACCAGTGTTTTCCGCATGCTTTTGTGCCTAAAACGTTGAAGAACACGGAGTTTGTGTTGGTCAGACACGACGACCAGCGCCCTCCATTGCGCCTGCGCACATATTGAAAATGGCCGTATGTCACAGTGTTAAAGAATGCTTTAAAAAATTCCTGTATCCAGACGGTGATGCGGATCATCCCCAAAATTTAATCAGTTCTTCCTTGTACCATTTCCAACAACGCCTGAAAGTTTCATCGAAATCCGTCCAAAACTTTTTGAGTTATCTTGCTAACCAACAGACAGACAAACGCTGGCAAAAACATAACCTCCTCCTGGCCTTCGGCCTGGCGGAGGTAATAAAATAAGTGCATGCCATAAATTGAATTATGCACCCAATATACATGTGAAAGTGTGCTTATAATATGTTATAATCAACCCCTCCTTTCCTGAAGTTGGTGCAACCCCTGATGCACTTGTGTCCTGCACCTGTTGTGAAAAAGACTGTGTGGAAATAAAATCCCCATATAAGCACCGCAACAACAACATCCTGCAGGCCTGTGCAGACAAGGATTTTTGCCTGAAACTCTGTGATGGGAGACTAGAACTCAAGCACAGTCACAAGTACTACAAGCAGGTACAAACGCAAATCTTTGTGACAGGCTCACATTTCTGTGACTTTGTTGTGTGGACCACAAAAAGTTGCGTTGTTGTACGCGTCACACCAGATTCTGACCTGTGGGAGCAAACACTTTTACCAGAGGCCCAGAACTTTTTTACCTCCGCCAGGCCGAAGACCAGGAGGCTATGTTTTTGCCAGCGTTTGTCTGTTTGTTGTCTGTTTGTTTGTCTGTTGGTTAGCAAGATAACTCAAAAAGTTTTGGACGGATTTCGATTAAACTTTCAGGCGTTGTTTGAAATGGTACAAGGAAGAACTGATTAAATTTTGGGGATGATCCGGATCACCGTCTGGATACAGGAATTTTTTAAAGGATTCTTTAACATTGTGAGATACAGCCATTTTCAACATGTGTGCAGGGGCAATAGAGGGCGCTGGTGTGCAGGGGCAATAGAGGGCGCTGGTCGTCGTGTCTGACGAACACAAACTCCGCGTTCTTCAAAGTTTTAGGCATAAAAGCACGTGGAAAACTGTGGTGGGCAGGGCCCGCCAGCGTGCCCGTGTTTGCGCTACACTGCAAAAACTGAGACGGGCAGCTGTCCGGTGCGGGATTATTTGGCAGAAATTCCCCGGGCAGCCATAGGGGCTGCGCAAAAACCAGCTCTCTGCCGGAGAAGCTTCCAAATCCTCTTTTTTTCCGCGGAGCGCAAACCCAATAAAACCCACGGCAACCTGTCTACCCAATTTGCATCCGTCAGTGAAGCCCTCAGTGCTGCTTTCAGTGATCTATGAGAACGCTCGCAGCCTGGGACTTTGCACATGGAGGAGATGGACACAACAGCAACACTTGAGTTTATTACCTCCGCCAAGGAGGTAATGCTTTTACTACTGAACCACTAATCCTATCATTGTGAATCCAATTGCTAGTCATATGTTTTCATGGTCAAGGAATCTGAAAACGTACACACAAACACTGTATGGGGGGAACTGTGGTGCTTGGCGGAGGTCTGCGCTCTCCGAGTGCTTTTCTAGTTTATAAAGTTGTCCTACCTGAGCTTGTTGCCCGTCACTTTACTGACTCTGACCCCACAACACAAAAGAGGAAAGCTGCAGATGATAAATCCACCCAGAAGCCCAAAAGACGACGTCTAACTGCATTACAGCCCAGTCCCACACACAGTCCCAAAAGACAGGCACAGAACACAGCAGAAGTGTGGTGGACTTGCAGGCAGCCAGAAGAGCTGGATGACATGGTTGCCTGTGTAACCAAAACTGTGAAATTCAGTGGTTCCATTTAGGATGTGTGGGACTCAGTGAAGCAGCAACCCCACAGCAGCCGTGGTTTTGCCACATGTGCACATTAGAGTAGTGCTGTAGCATGAGACAGTTATGCGCTATAACGTTGTGTGAACAATCATACATGTCGATCATGCATGTCAATTTATATTCTTGTATTGTGTCATGGTTATGGTTACAATTTTGCATCTTTGAAATAAAGAGCTGGAGGTTGTGAGCCATTGTGTACTTTATTCCAAAAATTGTTACAAAGCAAGCGTGTTTATACAGCACATTTCATACACAAGGGCAGCTCAGTGTGATTTACATATATAAAAATAAGAGGAAAGAAAGCAAAATGTTTGAGCAATAAGAAAAATTGAATAGGTGCTGCTTTAACTGCGTCAATATTATTGACACAGTTAAAGACATGATGTCAAAATGTCTAAACCACACCAAAAACATGTCAGTGCCTACATTCTAAAACTAAAAAGTTCAAAGCAGTCAGGCGTGCTAGCCTGCAAACAAGGTCTTTTAGCACCTTGGG
This sequence comes from Pholidichthys leucotaenia, assembly GCA_020510985.1. NCBI lineage: Eukaryota > Metazoa > Chordata > Actinopteri > Cichliformes > Pholidichthyidae > Pholidichthys > Pholidichthys leucotaenia. The sequence goes on from JAJAQF010000023.1 coordinate 466,996, forward strand.
GGAGCCAGATTATTTTGCATCTCAGACAAGAGACAGTGGATAAACATGGGAGAACAATGCTCAGGAGGTTCCTGGCGAGATAGCAGGAAGGAGTCAAGGACGTAGGAGGTTGACTGCAGTGTGATGCAAATGTCATGTGTGTGGAGAAATGCCATGAAACTTGGGAGGAGAGATTTGGGGAAAAAGGAGAGTGCCTGCTGAAATGAGTCAGTCTGTTCTGTGCTAGAGAGATGTGAAGTGTGTAATAAACTGTGTGCCATGAGTCCGCCTCTTATTTCACACACTCCACACTGGTGACCCAAGACGTATTATGGAACATGAGGCAAGATCCCCGGAGCCGGCCCGGTCAGGAAGCTCCAGCGAGGCGGCAGCCATCCCACAGACAGCCCGGACTGGAACCCCCAGCCACGTGTGTGCGGTTTCAGTCAAGCTACTGGATTTCTGGCAGCACAACCCGCGCTCTTGGTTCCACCACACCGAGGCCCAGTTCGCCCTCCAGGGAGTAACGGCAGACGACACCAGATTCTACCATGTGGTAGCAGCGCTGGACGCCTGCACAGCTCAGCAGGTAGCGAGCCTGCTCGATCAGCCACCAGCCAGCAGCAAATATGAGGCGCTCAAGGCTGCGCTCATCCAGCGCTACACGCTCTCGGACTGTGAGAGAGCAGAGAGGCTCCTGACGCGGACCAAGTTAGAAGATGGTTCGGCCGTAGACCTGATTGAGAAGATGCTGGTGTTAATGGGCACGGACGATGGGCACTTTGTTTGCCCACCTCTTCCTCCGGAACCTTCCAACAGTTTCGAGAGCGGTTCTGGCCAGTTCGCCGTTGCTGGCTGCGCGCGACTACCGTGCGCTAGCCCAGGAGGCAGACTGGATCATCCTCACCACCAGGGCGATCACAGTCACCGCGGCAGCGGCAGAGCCCAGCGAGACAACCAGAGGAGGCGAGGAGCCACCGACGGTAGCAGCAGCGGGGACTAAGGAGTGCCAGAGAGACATGCTCTGTTTCTACCACCGCCGCTTCGGAGAGAATGCACGCAGATGTGCGCTTCCATGTCAATTCAAGTGCTCGGGAAACGCCAAGGCGGGCGGTTGGTAGCAGCTGTGACCCTCGGTGAAGAGAACAAGCTGCTCTACTTGACGGATGCACGCTCGGGGAAGCGTTTCCTCGTGGACCCCGGAGCCCAGAAGAGTTTCATCCTGCCGACTAGGGATGGGCATTCGGTGAAATTTTCTTCACCGATCGTCGGGAGAATTAATGATTAATAATCGGTTAATCATTAACATTTTTAGGTACGTAACAAGGCAGGTAGACTACATTAGAACATCAGGAATCAGCACGGAGAGCCCTCGGGAATCTCGCAAGCTGATTGGCCGAGACGTTTCACCCCGCAAGCTGATTGGCTGACTGTCCCTGCCGAGCGGCCACCCAACAAACGAAGACCGCATTCATTGCTCTATCGCTCGTGTTACTTAGTCTAGCCGCGCAGAACTTTTTGCTGTTCTCTTGTGCCATTTTGTGCAAAATAGTCTTCCCGTCGAGCCACTACGCCGCCTCCTGCAGCTTCCCTCGACGTGTGTACACCGAATCTTCATGACCTTCTCAATAAAGTTTCTGAAAAAAAAAAAAAGAATCTTCACGACCGCCATTACTCAGCGCGCAACCACTGTTGGCGGTTTCTTCGCGTAATAAGGGTGTTCCATGGACCCTGTCGATGAGGTATATTTGTATGCTGCATTGCAGTGATTGCAGTACACCTGGTCATTTTTTAAATTGAAATGGTCCCACGCAACACTTCGCCGTAACCGCTTCATGATTTAGCGATTGCCCTACGGAAGCCCGCATGTATCAACTGAGGCACGCCAGGGTACGGCGATGGTGTAATGTTGCCCCCTGGTGCCCAAATTTTGCCATTGCATTGTTTGAGGACGGCCGTGCACTAGGCCTAATAACCTCGGATTGTTTAAAAAAAAAAAAACGGTTTGTCGACGAAAATGAACTTCCTCGGTGAAATTCTTAATGATCAATTATCGGTTAATCGGTAAATTATGCCCATCCCTAGTGCCGACCTACGCTGACCGGCTGGCAGGACCTAGCGGCCCCGAGATGTTGGCAGCAAACGGCTCGGATATTAAGACCTTTGGTGAGAGGACTCTGCTCTTATCTCTACACGGCCGTACATATGAGTGGACTTTTGTCGTAGCAGCACTGAATTACCACATACTGGGGGCTGATTTTCTGTGTGCACATGGTTTACTGGTTGATGTTGCTAACAGGCGCCTGGTTAATGCACTGTCCTTTGACTCTCTCCCCTGTATAGCTCGAGTGACCCAGCCAGCAGCACAAGCCAACGTCACAGCTACAGGTGGTAAGTTCCACGCACTGCTCACTCAGTTCCCAGCACTCACGGTCCCGACGTTTTCCGCGGCCATTGCTAAACACGGGGTGGGGCACTTTATCACCACCACCGGGCCGCCCATTTTTGCAAGACCTCGGCGCTTGGACGCAGCTAAACTGGCCATAGCGCGCGAGGAGTTCGCCAACCTGGAAAGGTTGGGCATCATCAGGCGTTCGAACAGCCCATGGGCTTCCCCGCTACACATGGTCCCTAAGGCTGAGGGCTCGTGGCAACCGTGCGGGGATTTCCACAGGTTGAACAACGCCACAGCGCACGACCGCTACCCAGTTCCAATACCTACCAACTACTCCGGTTTTACCGTAATGGTTTCGGTTTTCAAGACCCCATTCCGGGTTACAGCTTTATTAATCAAAATTACGGTTTTTCACTAAAAATTCAGTCAAAAATTTTAAATCGTAAAAAAAACACGAAAGCAATTCCAAACACGAGATCGCTAGGAATCGTATCTAAATTTAGAACAAAGGCAATCGGCACTGCTTCCTGTAGGTGTACTGCGCATGTGCGAGAGGTCTGAGCCTAAGGTGCGTCCTTTCAGCCAGAACTGGAAGTGGCGTATGGCCAGGTGGAGAGCCTGTAACTCTCTGTCGAACACGCTGTATTTATGCTCACTGTCATGCAAAGACCTGCTAAAAAAGGTGAGCAGTTGCCAAGAACCGGCAATGCATTGCTCCACGACAACCCCATGGCCATGTCCGAAGCGTCGGTAGTGAGCGCTATCCGAGCCACCGGGTCTGGGTGCGCCAGTAGTGCAGCGATTGCTAGGGCTGTTTTAACCTCAGAGAACACCTGCTCCCGCTGAGGAGTCCAGTCGACTCTGTCCGCCGGTTTCCGTTTCTTGAGTGCGGCGTACAATGGCTGTATGAGCTGGGCTGCGCGGGGGAGGAAACGGTTATAAAAGTTAACCATCCCCAAAAACTCCTGCAGCGCCCTGACATTGATGTTGAGGAGAAAAAAATAGCAAAACAATTTAGTTAGAATACTTTTATGATTCCAAACAATTTGAAATTGACAGTGCACAGTGGATATTGACTCATAACTTTTGAATATTTCTAAGACTTGGCTGCATCAGTGATTGTGCAAAATGAACTGCTCAAGACTCAATGGAGATTGAAACTGGTGATCTGAAATGAATGCTGAAATTATAAAAAGTAATGGTATGTTGGAATTTTATTTCTATTATGGAATAGATAAAATTAACTGATTTTGATTTGATCAGGTGTTAAAGCATGTGATGGATAATGCTTGTTGGAATATTTTAGGAATGCTGTCTTCTTGGAACATAAGTCAATATTATACAGTAATTAGTGGCATTCAGCTGTTTGTTTTATGTCATTTAAGGTAAGCTAAGATAAGATAAGCCTTTATTAGTCCCACAGTGGGGAAATTCCAGGATTGCAACAGCACAGGGATAGCAACACTCAGAGCAACAATCAGAAGGCAAGAAAAAACAAGTACAGCTGGTAAACATATGTACATATTACTATATATATATAGACACACAGTGCGGAGCATTGTGGTTGGTGAATGTGCAGCAGAAAGTCTAAGCTCTCTCTCCGTGGATGCGGCGGGCCAGCTGGATGTCTTTGGCCATGATGGTGACCCTCTTAGCATGGATGGCGCACAGGTTGGTGTCCACGAAGAGAAGAGACCCACCAGGTAGGCCTCGCTGACCTCCTGCAGAGCCATGACGGCGGAGCTCTGGAAGCGCAGGTCGGTCTTGAAGTCCTGAGCGATCTCCCTCACCTGGCGCTGGAAGGGCAGCTTACGGATGAGCAGCTCCGTGGATTTCTGGTAGCGACGGATCTCTCTCAGAGCCACGGTACCGGGCCTGTAACGGTGAGGCTTCTTCACTCCGCCGGTGGCCGGAGCGCTTTTTCCGAGCAGCCTTGGTGGCTAGCTTCTTCCTGGGGGGCTTTTTCCTCCAGTAGATTTACGGGCGGTCTGCTTGGTTCTTGCCATCTCTCTTTATTATTCTGTCTTATATTTCTTGCATGCCGCCTAAACTCCAGCCCGGCACCCGCGTCGTTTTCGCTACAGTTCCCGGTATGTCGAGTTTCTCCGTTAGCACCAGGTGGTGGTTAAGTGCTAGCTAGCACTAGCTCTTCCCTGCTGTATCGTCTCCTGCTGTAAACAGTGGCTCCGTCCGCCGACTCGGGAGACCTTTGGGGCGATCTGTGTGTCCGTGATATATATATAGAGTGAAAGGTGTAGAAAGAAGAAGGAAGATAAAAAAAGGCAGTTGCAAAGGGCAGCCAACTCGTGTGGCGCCGCCGGTCCGGCGGCACACTAAGCACAGTTCTGGTACTTAAAAATCATAAAAACCCAGGAGCTTCAGGGGGCTTCACCCCCCTTGCCCCCCCAGCGGGGCCCTGCCCCGGACCCCACTGGGAAACTGCATCCCCCAGACCCCCTGCTGAATTTTCAGATAATTTCCCCAACCCCAAATCACATCCCTGGAGCCATTGTTTCCATTTGGAATTGTGAAGGAATTAGGTCAGCATTGTATATGTTTTCATCATGGAATCTGCTGGAGAAAAATCACGAATGAGCGTGAAACCCAAACGAAAATTACAGTCTTTTCATGAGGAATACTCCAAAGCATTTACAGGAATTATTATTTCGCTCAAGAAAGGGTGGAAAATTACGCCAACTGCACTTTGTGTAGACAAGATTTTTCGATCGGACATGGAGGAATCAGCGATGTGAAAGACCACGTGGGAACGAAAAAACACAAGTCGAATGCCAATGCCAGTGACACCAGCGGCAAACTTTCTACGTTCTTCGTAAGAAAAATAGAAACATGATTATTGAAGAAATATGAGGTTTTTAGCCACATTTTAACTTGATTTAATGTTAATATTTGTTTGGCGTCGGGGGGCTTCACCCCCCTGAACCCCCCACCAGGACTTTGTCCTGGACCTACCGGGGCCTGCGGCCCCTGGACCCGGCTAGCTACTAGGCTTTTCAGGTTTTAAAAGTTGGCAGGTATGCACCTGTTCCTCATTGTCAGACGAACATGAAGCTCGTCTGCTTGTAACGACTCGTGGTTCTGGTCACGTGACCCGGTCAAACCATCTCCTCCATGACTGCGGTTTTTGCGAATGATTTTTCAAAACAAATAAGAACAGTAGTAATAAAAAAGACTGGCTAACGTGCACTAGGACGCACAGACGTGACCGCCCGCGGTATCCTGAAGTGCAAGAGGTTAACAGAAAAATCTAAAGTTTTCCAAACAGTTCCCTAATGTATCCATCAAAACTAAAAATGTGCTTGAAAAAGTTGTCCACTTAATATAAAAATTAATTATAAGAAAAAAGTAATGTTATTTTAAAACATTTTTTTTTATTTCATTATAAAAACCTTCTCAAAAGTAGCAAATTTATGCCAAAATTCTTCAAATTTTGGAGGAACAAATAAAAGTAGTAGAATTAAAAGACCAAAGGCACAGATTTGTGAGAAAAACCTTCCTATTTGGGCAGGAATCATCAAGTACAGTGACATGTTTTTTCTGTCATTTCTCTGCAGCTGATCGAGGGCTGTTGGAGACTGGAGCAGTGACCACCGGGGCTGGTGGAGTCGTCACTCCTGTGAGCAGTGACATCACAGTAAGTTTGTGGGGCAGCTGGAACAGTGGAATGATGAAGGAGCTGTGGTTTGATGATGATTTATCTAATCTCATCTTTTTTTTTGTAAATGTGTGATTTTTTTTTTTTTTTTTCCCTGGTTGCAGCTTTATTTTGACATTTTGCTCTTAATTTTGTGTCCTTTGTGTGTGGGGAAACACACAACCCCCTTTAACGCTGGGTATTCAACAGCTTCATAGCTGAAGGATTAAAGGAATTGGAATAAGGGCCAGACCTCCTCCGGGGTGCAAGGTGGCGTCAGCCTGAGGACATCTAAACAAATTCACTATTTAATACATGGTCAGACTGGCTAATGATAGCGCTAGCCTTCTGTAACACATGTCTACACCACAGTGAGCTTAAATTATCCAAATGAACTCAGTGATCTTGGAGCAGACCTTTATGACTGTATTAAGGCCGTTCTTGTCCTTCACAGAGAGCCCATTATACCAACAGATAAAAGAAAAAGTTAAGACTCTCAATAAAGGAGCAATTAAAAACTACATAAAATTATCCCAGGAACATGAAAAGAGTTCAATTTCTGCAACAAGTATGTTGTCGTCCACGCTTAACAACTGCCTCTGTTGGCCATGAACTTCATTTGAGAGTCAAACGCTGTTCCCAGATATTTGTAGGTCTCCACTAGTGAACGTCCTCTTCACGTATAATACTCGGTTCAAGTTCTCCTGTGTTGTTCTGAAAGAAAATAATCATCTCTTTAGTTTTAGTGACCTTTAAATCCAAGAAGTCCTTGTCACACTATTCCACAAATGAAGACAGATGAAGACAGGGCAGAGCCTTGATCAGTCTGTGATTTCTTAAGAAGAGACAGCAGGGCTGTGTCGTCAGAAAACTTCACCAGATAGCTGTCCTGTTGAGAGGCTCTGCAGTTGTCACTATAAATGATAAAAAGCAGAGGTGAAAGGACACAGCCCTGAGGGGAACGCATATTTGAAATGGTAAGATCAGACATAAGACCGTTGACACAGACCCGCTGAACCCTGTCAGTTAAAACGTTTAAAAGCAATAATGAAATTTGATCAGGTAGCCTAAAATAGCAAGTCAATCAATCAATTAAAATATGTGGCGGCATCTTATAAAAAGCAGAAGAAAAGTCTGCAAATAAAAGCCTGACATGAGATTTAGACTGCTGAAGGTTTTTGTGTGCTCAGTCTAAAATAAAAAGCTTTGTATTGTCCACCCCTTTGCCAACTTGATATGCAAACTGCAGTGGATCTAGCTGGTCATTGATTAAGGAAACCACATTATCTTTCAGGATCCCCTCAAAGGTTTTCATCACAAGAGATGTAAGTGCAGCTTGTCAGAATTCATTCAGATCTTCTTTCTTGTTTTACAGACTGGTATTATAGTAGATGTTTTCCATATTTTTGGTATCTGGCCACTATCTGCACACATTTGAAAAAGTGGGGAAAAATCTCACTCAGCTGGTCTGTACCGTAATGCAGTGCCTGTCCACGTATGGCATCTGGGCCAGCAGCCCTTGTAATGTTCAACTTTTTGAACAAGGATGTCACCCTGTTTGGTGTTACTAAAATAACTGTTTTTGGTTCAAGAGATTTAGTGAAGAAATATCCTTGAGAAAGTTGAACCTTGCAAAGCGTGCAAAAAACGAGTTCAAAGCATTTGGCAAATTAAAATCAACCATGTTATTTACATAAATGGGCTGCCTGATATTACAGGAATGTTGAGTCACATTGGCCATGCGTTTGAGTCCCAGCCAGGCTGTTCTCAGATCACTCCTACTATCCTGCTCCTCTATTTTCTGTCTGTAGTGCATTTTAGCTTTCCTTATCTCGTTTCTTACTTCCCTTGAGACAAGTTTTTTTTCTCCTGAGGATCACCAGTGTAAAATGTCTGGTGATGCCAGACATTTTAGATTGGCTATCTTTACATGGACACAAGTAACCGGATTAAAAGCCTGATCGGAATAAAAATGTTTCATGTAAACATGCCAGTCTGAATATTCTAACCTGATCATGCTCATTTGGATCAAAATTTCATTCCGATGGAGAGGGGTGGGTTATGCCGATTGTTAATCTGAATGGTGCGCATGAAAACACTTATTCCGAACGTCGGGCAGAAAATACGTTTACTGCACATGTCTGTACACCAGCCGCATGTCGACATGACGTATTTCCGCCTTAGCAGCAGCTAGCGGAAAACATAGCGGGAGTAAAACAAAACTGTTCTGTATCGTCCTGCTGTCTCCCTCTGTTTGTCATATGCAGAAGTATGTAATGTAGCTTCATTACGGAGACCAGCAGAAGCAAAAGTACAGTCTGAACAACACAATACAGGTCAATTTTGACACAAAGCGGGGCTTGCTGACATCGGAAGTTGCTTCTTCTACTATTTTCGGAATGTCGATGTGAACTTGTCAAAATGATTTATTCGGTTCAAACGTGTGACACATGGAAACGCACGTCCTAATCAGATCAGCTTTTTCAGGATCCGTGGAAACAGTAAAATTCTGATCTGAATTGTAATCAGATTGAAGAAATTTTGCCCATGTAACCGTGGCCACTGGTGACGCCTTTCATCACAGGCATCATGAAAACACTCCCAGTTCATACAGTCCAAGCATGCCTACAGTGAAGAAATCCTCTCTTCTGTCCAGGTTTCCACTGCCCTCTCTTTCCTCTCTAGACGTCTGAAGGAAGGTGTGTACACTGGCATTAGGTACGCACTATTATGATAGGAGGCTCCCAGTGAAGGCATGGGCAGGGATTTAGAAGCCCCTGTTACAGACCCAGAACAAAGATCAATCCTGATGCTTTTTGTGTTGGAGCACAAGTCTCATCCTGTTCATGTTTTCAGTGAAGTATTCAAATTACAGTGGTTAAAGTCTCCAAGGATAAATTTTGGTTCCTCTGGGCAAAGTGTGTCAAGTTTATGTGACATCAGCAATCAGCTGACGCATTGACGTGTGGATGACTATACAGTCATGAAAAAATTAGGACACCCCATTAAATATTCAATTCTTTATGAATAAATTTCCACATTTGCCTTTTTTAACATTTATTTTAGCAATTTTAAGTGGGAATGAATATGGGGGTGGCCTAATTTATTCCTCACTGTTTTTTTAGAATTAGATTTTACATAAAATTTGAAAAAGTCTTTAATTCATTTAATTGTTTAGGTGTATTACATGAATCTCCCAGTATTTTTAACGTTGTTATTAAGTATCCATATGTCCAAATATGTTTAAAAAACAGACAGCCTGATACAGGGTGTCCTAATTTTTTCACCTGACTGTACACTAGCGTATAAAACAGCTGTTGAACTCATGAGGCAGGGAGAAGGGACAAAGTGAGACTGTCAGTAGTTGTTAATCCACAGTGCATATTCTTTCCTGCTCTGTCACAGTTTTACAGGACCTTTGGTTGACATAAAAGCACACTTCTCCTCCTTGGCTTTTCCTGGTGATCTCTGAGGACCGATCCAAACGAAGTGGGCTTCCAAATATATAGCCAGATGTGACATACATCTACCCCCCCCCCCCACCCGGTATCAACAATCACACAAATAGGAGTTGATTTTTCTTTCACTTTTCCTAAGTTAACACATCACCAAATGCACAAGTGCAATATGTAACCAAATGTTAGCAGATGTGATCAGCTAGGTGTGGATGCATTTTTTGCAAAAAGACACTTTTGAAATGCTGCCGGTCGGGTTCTACACCTTCATCATTAGCAGCCTCAGTTCAATCAGAATGCCCATCAAACCTCTTGTAACCTGTTTGTATCAGCGAAGGAGGTTTTCTGGGTTTTGGCGTGGGTCACCTCCGGGCATGAAGAGAAGAAGATGCTCTGGACAAGACCCGCCTGACGGGTCTCCGGGGACGTCACCCGGAGTATAAGAGGGCTTTGCAGAAGATTGGCGGTCTCTGACCACCTCCCAGCCTAGCGGGAGCACCTCTGTATTACATGTGAGTCTATAATAAAGTCCTATCTAGTTCACCGCTCAGTCTCATAACTGGGTCACGATTTACATACATAACAGTGAGCAGGATCCAAGTGTGGTCCGTACGGAGACCTAATCAGCCAGAATGATTAGAAGCATCTGCGTCGCTGAGCATGAGACATTTTCTGTCTCGCCTGTGTGAACACAGCTGTGTTCACAGGTAAGAAGCTGGCAAGGAGGGCTAAATAGTAATTTGAATCTTCATATTTTCCTGTGGCTTGAAAGTGTGGTACTTAATGTGCACCGTGTCATTATGCACGAGAAGTCATAGATCATGACTCTTTGTTTGCTAGCGGCAAGTCCCGGAAAAAAGCTCTATGAGTGCCTGGTGTCATTGGAAAGCTTAGAAATCGTACTTTCTAGCAATATCTATGTTTTTGCGGAACATGCAACTCCCGACTGATTGAACGCAAGTTTTCAACCTAGCCAAAATTGTCTTTTTCTTGGTCAGTTTTTGTGCACTTTGTACAACTTAAATATCATTTTGAAGGTCTTTCAATACAGAATATGGAAATAAAGTTACATCAGTTTTGAATCAGTTTTATATAATTTTCAGCTTTAATGAAATAGAATTCCTTCGGCAGCTTCCTGCCAACATGGCTGTAAAGCCAATGCACAACTGATACAGTTTACGGAGCTTTATTACAATGATAGTTATTTACATAAAGAGGCTTACGGCACTCGCCTGCTTGCCAGGTGGCTCCCGCGAGGAAAGAGGCAGAGCCTCTTCCGCCCACTTCCTTTATACCTCAAGTGGCATCACCACCGGAAACCGGTGAGATTTCAAAGAGAGATAACACCCCATGATGTTAACCCCCCCAGTGGTGACGTGAATGTGGGCTCGGGGCACAACAACAGACTTATAACGGGCTTCCATTTCCACAAACCCCCAAACTGCCAGTCTGTTCCATCCAGAGCCATAACATTCTCTTCCTTGTTGTTTTATTTGTCGGTGGGGAAACAAACTGTTCACGGTCGCCAGGTTCAACACTGAGATAACTGCTCCAGTGTCCACCAACAGTGGAACCACGACACCATCAAGCATGATGTCACACACAATCCTTCCCGTTGTCTCTGGGGAGACCGTGTGTACTGTAGTCGGAGTCTTCTGCGCAGCACCTGGTTCCTGCCTATGGCTCCTACATTCGAAGTTAGCACACGCCCTGACAAAGTGGTCCCACAAACCACACTTGCCACAATGCTTTCCTTTCACTGGGCTCACACTGGCCTTATAGTGGTGAACAGGGGACCCACAACCGTTACAACGTTCCGTACCTGGGGCGGACCGTATTTTAACAACAGAGGCATACATATCCTCTCCAACATCACCATCACCAGGGTCTCAAAATAGTGCCTCAGCACAAAACTTACCTTCACCCAGAAAGGCCCCTTCAGGAAGGCCTCTCACGATGGTCTCTGCTGCGTCGAACTGTTGGGCGAGCTCGATAGCTGTGGTCAATGTCAACCTTCCTGGATACTCCCAAGAATCTGGACTGGACCGCTGTACAGTGAACATGTTCTGCTAGTTGGTCCCGAATCATTTCATCTTCAAGGTGTCCGAAATCACATTCCCTCACCAGCCTTTGGAGATCTTCAATGAACCTCATCACTTGTTCTCCCAACCACTGGCGGCGCTGTCGAAACTAGATGTGCTGGACCGTGGCGCTCTTCGAGCGCAAAAATGGCGTGCCATCAACTCCACAACGCCATCGAAGCTATCAGCTCCCCCCAGGCTCTCTAATACTCTCTGCCTCTCAGTACCCAAATTATGGACTAACGCAGCCCTCGTCTGAAGCCTCTCATGTTCGCTGAGGTTCAAAGCCACTAGGTACTTGGTAAAAGTAAAGAACCAATAAGGCCACGGCACGGGCGGTCTGCCCGGGGCCTCCAGAAATGGCCGAAACTCAGCAACAGACTTGTCCATTCCCGATTTTACCTCGTCGCAAAATGTTGTGTCCATAATTGGGTAAAAGCAAATGCACAACTGATGTAGTTTACAGAGCTTTATAACAAAGATAGTTATTTACATAAAGAGGCTTACGGCACTCGCCTGCTTGCCAGGTGGCTCCTGCGAGGAAAGAGGCAGAGCCTCTTCCGCCCACTTCCTTTATACCCCGAGTGGCGTCACCACCGGAAACCAGTAGTTAGACACCCCGGTCTAGCCCATGTCCACCCCAGCCACCATCTTAGTAATACAGCCAATTTACATACACAACACCGCCCATATAGTAACGCAGCCGTGTGACGTCAACTTGAAACTATGAATAGACACTCCCTTCTTTTAGTGCTGAGTGTTTTAACTTGTTTTTTTTTTTTTTATTTATTTCAATTGCTTTGTGTCTTGTGCATATACAGTCATATTCTAGCTGTAATTAGAGGTGAAATGAAAATGTCTAATAATTTGTGGGGAGATATTTACATTTTCAATAAAAAATTTAAAACAGCTGCTTATAACTGATTTATGTTTTTGTCATAACTTAACTTTTAAAAAAAATACTGTTAAAAATGTAACTATTGTGGAGATGTGTGGAAGGACGAGACTGAGTTTATTCCTCAGGTTCAGCTTTATTCACAATCACATCTCCAACATTCAAAAGCAGAAAACGAGGATGAATCTTCTCACATCTGTCCTTTTATACCCAGGACATCAAACCTACAGTCACATGGTGTTTAATCAAACATACAGTCACATGGTACTTAATCCCAGTCACAATGTAACTTCCCCCGATCTTAACACCATCCACCCCCTAGTCTCCGGTGGTCAGGAAATCTCTCAAGGCCATCTCCTTGAAACAAAAGGCCAAATCTCACACCCTCCTTTTACCTCTAGGAGGCTCAGTCCCTTTGTTCCCCTGAGACGTGAAGCACACAATAAACATACAGTAATATATCTGTGGAGCATATGAAACCAACATATGTGCCCCACATGACCCCACCCGAACGTCTAAGATGGAACAATTATAACTAAAGATGCATGTCATAATAAAATCACTACATATCAGTCCACCTGCCGCTTAGGCCTTAGTCTTCTGCCGTATTGGCTGTAAGCCGGCTTTACTGCCTCCGCAGTGTCCCCCTGCTGTGGGGCTGCTGCCTGTGGATTAGAACTGTTAGTCAATCTCTGTGGGTGTTCTGGGGAATGCTCTCGAGGGGGTCTGCCACGCCGGGGAGCCCTCGCCAACTGCACAGGTTCGTCAGCCATCACAAAAGCAGGTTTGAGCCTGTTTATGCCAATCGTTTCCTTTCTGCCCCCCAAATCTAGCAAAAAATGCTTCTCTCCTGTTTCCAGCACTCTGAATGGTCCATCATAAGGCGGCCGCAAGTTTGGGCGATGGGCGTCATGTCTGACAAAAACAAACTCCGCATTTTTTAAAGCTTTAGGCACAAAAACGCACAGGAAGCTGTGATGAACTGGGCCAGGAAGCGTGCTCGATCCCGTGTCGCTCTGCCACCGCTGAGCGGGGGGGCACTCTGCCGCAGGATTATCTGGGAGAAACTCCCCGGGCAGCCGGAGTGGCTGCGCAAAAACTAACTCAGCTGGGGAGGCTTTTAAATCCTCTTTAGGTGCAGAACGCAACCCCAATAAAACCCATGGTAGCCTGTCCACCCAATTTGTATCTGTAAGCGACGCTCTGAGGGCTGCTTTCAATGACCTGTGGAAACGTTCGCATAAACCATTAGCCTGCGGGTTGTACACGGTAGTGCGGTGGATCATTACCCCCAGGCTGCGGGCCATCGCTGACCAAAGCTTGGAAATAAATTGAGGACCTCTGTCGGACGTAATGTCCGACGGAACTCCGAAACGCGCTACCCATGCTGTCAAAAACGCGCGCGCCACCTTCTTGGCTGTGGTTGATGCCAGTGGGACCACTTCCGGCCAACGCGTGGTGCGGTCCACCATTGTCAAAAGGTGTGTGCACCCCTGTGACGGCGGGAGGGGGCCTACGAGGTCGACATGCACATGATCAAACCGCTTAGCCAGGATGTGAAAAGGCTCCAAGGGAGCTCTCGTGTGTTTGTGTATTTTGGCCCGCTGACAAGCAACGCAGGCTGCTGCCCACTCCTTGACTTGCTTGCGCAGGCTCGGCCATACAAATTTCTCTCCTACCATTTTGACCGATGCGTGCACTCCCGGGTGCGCCAGAGAATGGATCGAGTCAAAAACGCGGTGGCGCCACGCGGCTGGCACCACCGGACGTGGTCGTCCCATGGAGACATCGCAGATTGGGGGGGCATACTGTCTTGCAGCACCCTGTTCTCCAGCCTTAACCCTGTTGGTCCAGACTGGAGCGCGCGCACATCCGCGTCGCTAACCTGCTCCGCAGCCATGGCTGCATAATCTATACCTACGCGGACCGGGGCCACGCGCGCTTCCGCGTCGCTACCCTGCTCCGCGGCCATGGCTGCAGAGTCTGCCCCCACGGAGCCTGGAGCCGCCACAGCACGTGAGAGGCAGTCTGCCACTACATTATATTTACCCGCCACATGCTGAATATCGGTAGTAAACTCCGATATCGTGGCCAGCTGTCTCTGCTGCCGGCCCGACCAAGGTTCTGAAATCTTGGCCATCGCGAAAGTCAGTGGTTTGTGGTCCACGAACGCGGTGAAATGGCGTCCTTCCAGCCAGAACTGGAAGTGGCGGATGGCCAAGTGTAGCGCTAACAACTCCCTGTCGAACGTGCTGTATTTTCGCTCGCTATCGCGCAAGGTCTTGCTGAAAAACGCGAGCGGTTGCCAGGCTCCAGCCACATACTGTTCAACGACCGCCCCTATGGCTACATCTGACGTGTCAGTAGTGAGCGCCATGCGGGCTGTTGGGACTGGGTGTGCCAACAACGCAGCGTTTGCCAGGGCTGATTTGACTTGAGAGAATGCGCGCTCCCGCTCGGGAGACCATTCAATGTTATTTGTGGGTTTTTGCTTTTTTAGTGCAGCACACAATGGTTCCATGAGCTGCGCTGTGCGGGGGAGGAAACGGTTATAAAAATTAACCATTCCCAAAAACTCCTGTAACACTTTGACCATTTGTGGTTTGGGAAAATTTGTTATTGCGCGCACTTTATTGGGCAGAGGGACCGCTCCTTCTGGCGAGACGCGATGCCCCAAAAAATCAATCTGTGCCACCCCGAACTGACACTTCGCTGGGTTGATTATTAACCCGTGCTCTGCCAACCTCTGGAAAACTGCTGTGAGGTGGCTTTCGTGTTCGTCTTCACACGCGCTGGCTACCAATATGTCATCCAGGTAGACGAACACGAAAGGGAGATCGCGCAGGACCATGTTCATCATGCGTTGGAACGTCTGCGCCGTGCCCTTAAGCCCAAACGGCATGCGCAAAAACTCAAAAAGCCCAAAAGGAGTTATTATCGCTGTTTTGGGAATGTCTTCAGCGCGCACTGGAACCTGGTGGTAACCGCATACCAAGTCTATTTTAGAAAAAATGTGCGCCCCCGCCAAATGAACCGAAAAATCCTGGATGTGCGGGATCGGGTAGCGGTCGTGCGCTGTGGCGTTATTCAACCTGCGGAAATCACCGCAAGGTCGCCACGAGCCATCAGCCTTTGGGACCATGTGCAGCGGTGAAGCCCATGGGCTCTTCAAACGCCTGATGATGCCCAGTCTTTCCAGGTTGGCGAACTCCTCGCGTGCTATGGTCAGTTTAGCTGAGTTCAAGCGCCGAGCTTTTGCAAAAACGGGTGGGACGGTGGTAGTAATAAAATGTTCCACCCCATGTTTAGCCACTGTCGCCGAAAACGTTGGGACCGTGAGTGCTGGGAACTGAGTGAGGAGTGTGTGGAACTTACTACCTGCAGCTGTGACGTTGGCTTGTGCAGTTGGCGGGGCAACTCGAGCTGTGCAGGGAATAGAGTGAAAGGAGAGTGCATTAACCAGACATCTGTTAGCAAGATCAACCAATAAACCATGTGAGCACAAAAAATCAGCCCCTAACATGTTTAAATTGACTGCCGCTACAACAAAAGTCCACTCAAATGCACGGCCCTGCAAAGACAGAAGCAGAGTCCTCTCACCGAAGGCCTTAATCGCTGAGCTGTTCGCTGCTGACACCTCGGGACCACTGGAAGGCACCAGCCGGTCCGCGTAGGAAGGCGTGATGAAGCTCAGTTGGGAGCCTGTGTCCACGAGGAAATGCCTCCCCGAGCGTGCATCCTTCAGGTAGAGCAGCTTGTTCTCCTCCCCGAGGGCCGCAGCTGCTACCGACCCCCGGTCTTGGCGTTTCCCGAGCGCTTGAAATGGCACGGTGGGATGCACTTGCGCGCCCTCTCTGCAAAGCGGTGATGGTAGAAGCAAAGGACGTCGTCCGCTCTGTGTCGCCTGGCCCTTGCTGCTGCCGTCGTCAGTGAGTTCTGGTGCTGCAGCCTCTGGCCCCATGCCGTCTCCGGACGTTGCGCCTAGCTCTGCTGCCGCGGCCGAAGCTGCGCTCCGTTTGTGGGCGTCGACGAGTCGTTGCGCCTCCTGGCTCAGCTCGTGGTAGTCTCTTCGGGCCAACACAGGTGAACCGGCCAGGGTCACTCTCACCGCTGGCGGTAGGGTCCTGAGGAAAAGGTGGGTGAAGATAAAGCTGTCATCTTCGGAGTCTCTCAACCTCAGCATTTTCCCCATCAGGTCTGCGGGTCTGTCGTTCTCAAACTCCGTCAACGCCAGGAGCCCCTCTGCTCGCTGTTGCACCGAGGGGGTGAAGTGGCTGATAAGCGCAGCCTTCAATGCGCTGTACTTGTCGCTGTCCGGTGGGTGGTTGACCAGGTTCTCCACCCTCTGGACTGTGTGGTTGTCCAGCATCACCACCACATGGTAGAACTTGGTGTCGTCTCTCGAGATTCTCCGGAGGTTGAACTGCGCCTCGACCGCGCTAAAGTCCGGCAGCTGGAACGTGGCGGCATTCGTCAGGCTGGCTTCTGACGAGTCCCGCTTGGGAGAATTACTTCTGCTCATGCTTCGTCGTGAGGTCACCAGTGTGGAGATGTGTGGAAGGACGAGACTGAGTTTATTCCTCAGGTTCAGCTTTATTCACAATCACATCTCCAACATTCAAAAGCAGAAAAAGAGGATGAATCTTCTCACATCTGTCCTTTTATACCCAGGACATCAAACCTACAGTCACATGGTGTTTAATCAAACATACAGTCACATGGTACTTAATCCCAGTCACAATGTAACTTCCCCCGATCTTAACACCATTCACCCCCTAGCCTCCAGTGGTCAGGAAATCTCTCAAGGCCATCTCCTTGAAACAAAAGGCCAAATCTCACACCCTCCTGTTACCTCTAGGAGGCTCAGTCCCTTTGTTTCCCTGAGACGTGAAGCACACAATAAACATACAGTAATATATCTGTGGAGCATATGAAACCAACATATGTGCCCCACACTATGATGGTTTTTTCGGTGTCTTCAGTTGTTCTGTATTTTTGTATAGTTCAGTAGGGTACTGTCTCTTTAAGATTTACGGCAGAACCTGCTTTACGGTAGTCTCTCACTGCCTCCATGGCGACAGACACTGCTGGGAAAACGGAGCAAGAGGCGATTTGTTGCTGAACTGCTGTCAGGAATCCTGCTCATGTGAGTTCAGATGTTTGTGGATTTAAGGAGGTTTTGAGCTGCAGCCAAACCTTAAAACTGTCTGGATGTGGAGGTAGCAGCTCCTGAAGACCGTTAGCTCGGTGCTAGTTAGCCACGAGGCTAACAGGCTTTTCCACGTTCTGTGAAATTCAGGTGTGTGAGTGTGAGTTGATGAGGAATTGTGTTACTGAAACAGTCCTGCATGACAGCTGCATCGGTGACTGGAGCGCCAACATTAGCGGAGTTTTCCTTTGGTTTCACTGCCTGATGTTCTAGTTAGAGGGGATGCAGATGACGTCATCAATCACAACTTATGACATTTAAAAAATACTGGGTGGCAAAACTGAGTGGCAGCATTAGGGGGTTTGCATTAAAACCCACACAAAACAAACCCAGAGTAGTCAGTCAGAGCAGTATGCAGAGAACCTGCTTCCATGGACCTTTTCACAAATGCATGATGGCAGCTGCTCGTGACGCATTGAGCAAAGTATCCAGAGGTTGTTTGAGGACAAAGCTGGGCCGCATCAGTGCATTGGCTCTATATTTATATAATTTTAAAAATTTTAATATGTAAATTCTGATGGCAGGTTAAAGATTATTGTATTGTACAGGATGCTAGTATTAGATTGAGGGCCGAGTGGCTCTATCTGCTGTTTTTTTTTTTTTTGTTACTTCTTTGTACCCGTAGGTAGATTTGTTTTGCAGTCTGGTGACTTCCGTATTTACAAGCCACCAGCTGCTGGTCGCTGCGTGCGCGAGCTCCCCGTATCCCTAACCTGCATGTTTTTGGCATGTGGGAGGAAACCGGAGAAATCCTGGAGTAAACCCACGCAACACGGGGAGAACATGCAAACTCCACACAGGTCACTGTTGGTCGGGGGCTGGGATCGAACCCACGATCTCACGATCCCCCGGCCAAGGGTAAACTGTGCTGCCGCAGTGCTAACCACTGCGCCACCGTGCAGCCTTGTAGTTTCTGAGTTGATCGATCCCCATCCAGGGAGTAGCTGATTTTCACCAATATGCTAACGCATATTTTCCAAAACATGAGTCTGTTTGTTGGCAGGCTAAGCATGTGCATATCTATCTATAAATTCACTGAATCTCTGTCTGTGTGTGTGTCTGTTCCATGCATATCTCTCGAACCGTTTGTCAGACTTGCCTCAGAGTTTAAACGTGGTTTCCTGAGGTTACGAGGGTGTGCATCTCTGAATATGGAGTTGCTCAGTCAAAATATGTAATTTTTATCAATAAATGTTGTAGCCACTGTTCTGCAACTGCTCTCTGTGTCTTCATGTCGTGTGTCTGTGACATCACGACCACACTGATTGGATAACACACACCATCACAACCTGTCGATCACCACAGTGCTTTGCAAACAAAGATTTTATAAGTGCTTTGCTGCTGTGTGCATCCCCGAGTATGGAGTTGGTCTGTCAAAATATATACCATAATGTTGCTGTGATTGATAATTTGTCATGGAGAACACGGGGGGTGGGGGTGTCATTTGGATTTTCATCTGGGGGGGCCAGTGATGATGGAATAAAGTAAACCGAGCAGAAAGCAGAAACCGAGCCAAAACCTTCTCTGGGTCAGCTGATCTTGCATTTGTTGGTGGCCGAAAAAAATCTTACAGAAATTCTTCTTCTTCACGGTTTACACTCACTGTTGTGGGCCTTCACTTGATCCAAAATGCTGCAGCTAGAGTTTTAACAGGTACTACAAAGAGAGAGCACATCTCTCCGATTCTGGTCTTCCTTCATAGGCTTCCCATAGAATCTAGAATTAAGTTTAAAATCCTTCTTCTCATTTACAAAGCTCTAAATAATCAGGCCCCTTGTTATTTGAAAGATCTGATAGTACCTTATCAGGCTCAGGTTCAGGTTACTTTATTTGTACCCGTAGGTAGATTTGTTTTGCAGTCTGGTGACATCCATATTTACAAGCCACAGTTACATTCAACATGAACACAAACACAGGCACACATGAAGCTGACCATAAACATGATAAAAATACTTAAGGCTCCATCAATCAGGGTATAGAGACAAAGAGATGAGAGAAAAACCAGAGATAAGAGAGAAGGGTCATATTAAAAAGTTAAAGACTAGTCAAAGAGGATTAAAAACTCAAAGGTCTAAAACCCAATAAAGGATTTAGAACCCAAATAAACTCCTACAAAAATAAGTAAATATAAAATGGAGTTAATAAATACAGTGGGGCAAAAAAGTAGTCAGCCACCAATTGTGCAAGTTCTCCCACTTAAAAGATGAGAGGTCTCCAATTTTCATCATAGGTATACCTCAACTATGAGGGACAAAATGAGAAAAAAAAAAATCCAGAAAATCACATTGAAGGATTTTTAATGAATTAATTGGTAAATTCCTTGGTAAAATAAGTATTTGGTCACCTACAAACAAGCAAGATTTCTGGCTCTATCAGACCTGTAACAACTTCTTTAAGAGGCTCCTCTGTCCTCCACTCGTTACCTGTATTAATGGCACCTGTTTGAACTCATTATCAGTATAAAAGACACCTGTCCACAACCTCAAACAGTTAGACTCCAAACTCCACTATGGCCAAGACCAAAGAGCTGTCAAAGGACACCAGAAACAAAACTGTAGACCTGCACCAGGCTGGGAAGACTGAATCTGCAATAGGTAAGCAGCTTGGTGTGAAGAAATCAACTGTGGGACCAATTATTAGAAAATGGAAGGACATACAAGACCACTGATAATCTCCCTCGATCTGGAGCTCCACGCAAGATCTCACCCCGTGAGGTCAAAATGATCACGAGAACGGTGAGCAAAAATCCCAGAACACACGGGGGGACCTAGTGAATGACTTGCAGAGAGCTGGGACCAAAGTAATAAAGGCTACCATCAGTAATACACTACGCCGCCAGGGACTCAAATCCTGCAGTGCCAGACGTGTCCCTCTGCTTAAGCCAGTACATGTCCAGGCCCGTCTGAAGTTTGCTAGAGAACATTTGGATGATCCAGAAGAGGATTGGGAGAATGTCATATGGTCAGATGAAACCAAAATAGAACTTTTTGGTAAAAACTCAACTTGTCGTGTTTGGAGGAGAAAGAACACCAGACCTACTGTGAAACATGGGGGTGAAAACATTATACTTTGGGGCTGTTTTTCTGCAACGGGACCAGGAAGACTGAGCCGTGTTAAGGAAAGAATGAATTGGGCCATGTATCGTGAGATTTTGAGTGAAAACCTCCTTCCATCAGCAAGGGCATTGAAGATGAAACGTGGCTGGGTCTTTCAGCATGACAGTGATCCCAAACACACTGCCCGGGCAACGAAGGAGTGGCTTTGTAAGAAGCATTTCAAGGTCCTGGAGTGGCCTAGCCAGTCTCCAGATCTCAACCCCATAGAAAATCTTTGGAGGGAGTTGAAAGTCCGTGTTGCCCAGCGACAGCCCCAAAACATCACTGCTGTAGAGGAGATCTGCATGGAGGAATGGGCCAAAATACCAGCAACAGTGTGTGAAAACCTTGTGAAGACTTACAGAAAACATTTGACCTCTGTCATTGCCAACAAAGGGTATATACAAAGTATCGAGATGAACTTTTGTTATAGACCTAATACTTATTTTACCGAGGAATTTAACAATTAATTCATTAAAAATCCTTCAGTGTGATTTTCTGGATTTTTTTTTTCTCATTTTGTCTTTCATAGTTGAGGTATACCTATGAGGAAGATTTGAGACCTCTCTCATCTTTTAAGTGGGAGAACTTGCACAATTGGTGGCTGACTAAATGCTTTTTTTCCCCCACTGTAGGTACCTAAATTATGTGCAATATATTGTTACAACTTGTTCAGTTCTTTGACAGCAGCAGGAACAAAGCTGCTTTTGTAGCGCTGGGTTTTGCTTTTTGGGACAGCCAACCTCCGTCTTGAGGGAAGAAGCTAAAAGTTGCAGTGCAAAGGGTGGGAGTCATCATTTAAAATGGAAGTAGCAATCCTCTGTACTTGTCTGGTGTACAGGGATGTCAGGCTCAGCTGTGACTCACCAAGCAAACGACTGGACCATCTAACTACCTGATCCAAGGATTTCCTCTGTTTCAGTTTTATCTGACCAAACCATGACACTAAAGAAAAGGATAAAACAGATTCAGTAAAAGCCCGATAAAACATTGTCATTATGGTTCGGTTAATTTGGAAGCATGCAAGTTTCCTCAAGCAGTGCAAATGTTGCTGACCCTTTTTGCACACCCTTTCACAGTTCTCTTCAAAGTTTAAATTACTATCAATAATCATCCCAAGATATTTGTAGGATTGTACACATTCGGTGGTCTGACCTTTTAGTACGGTGACTTTGTGCCTGGGAGTTTTCCTCCTAAAGTCAATAATCATATCTTTAGTTTTTGTCGTATTCAGCTGCAGGTAGGAATCCTCATACCAGTGAACAAAATCATCAACTACTGGGCCGTGGCCACTCTCACCATCCTGGAGGAGACTGACAATAACTGAATCATTAGCATACTTTGTAATGTGTCTGTTGTCATGTCTGCTCCAACACATGTTTGTGTACAGGATGAAGAGTAGTGGTGACAACACACACCCCTGAGGAGAGCCAATAGAAGAGCACTTTAGGTCAGACAATGTACCATTGACCCTTACTCTCTGCGTCCTGTTGGTTAAAAAATCCAGAATCCAACCCGCCAGATTATTGCTCAAATCAAATTGTTGCAGGAGCCTTTCAACTAAAATATGAGGCTGGATTGTATTAAAGGCGGAAGAAAAGTCCACAAATAAAAGCCTGGCATGTGTCCCATTAAAATCCAGATGTTTAAAAAGCATGTTAAACAGAGTGACAGTGGCGTCCTCCACTCCTCTGTGAGGCCTATAGGCAAACTGCAGAGGATCCAATGCATGTTCAGTCTGCTTTAGGACCTCACATCTGACCAGTTTTTCAAAAATTTTCATTAAAATTGAAGTCAAAGCAACTGGTCTAAAGTCGTTTACCGTTTTAGGACAGCTGGATTTTGGAACGGTGACAACCACGGCATCTTTCCAGATCTTGGGCACATGTTGGGTCTGTAAGGACTTATTGAAAATGTAATGAAATACAGGACTCAGTTCATGTGCACAGGACTTTACCAAGCACCCACATATGTTATCAGGGCCCTGACTTTTGTTCACTTTTACAGCGCAGAACTATATTAAAGTGCTGATTGTCTTTTAGTTTCTGTTTCAAATCTTGGGTTTCTATGCTAAAATCAGAGGAATCAAAACGACTACAGTATAAAAACAATTAAGAGCATTAGCCAGCTCTGTGTCTGAATTAAAACCATCTAAAACACACGATTACTGCGCTCTGTGCTCTGAAGGCCTGCAATAGTTTTCATACTGGCCCAGGCTGAACCAAGTTTCTTTGTTGCCATCTTACTTTTCAATTCTGATTTATAATTCTGTTTTGCTCTTAAAATTTCGGACTTCAGCTCTTTTGTGGCAACCTGTAGCTCAGAAACAGACCCCTGTTTAAAGGCAAGTGCTTTCCTCTGTAAGCAGGATTTAACTGATTTTGTAACCCATGGCTTGTTGGGATTTATTTTGACACGTTTACGTGGAACAATCATATTTTTACAGAAAGCCATGTATGAGCATGTGATGTCTACCAAAGAGTCCAAATCATCCCCAAAGGACAGTGTGAACATCTCCCAGTCTGTACGGTTAAAGCATTCCTGGAGGCAGTGCACTGAATCCTCTGACCACACCTCTATGTCTCTGGTCTCCACCTTGCCTCTTCTGAGAGCAGTTTTATATGTGGGCAGCAAATGTACACAGTTGTTATCTGAGGATCTTAAAGGAGGAAGGGGGAGTGATTTATAGGCCCTCTCTATGGATCCATAGCACAGGTCCAATGTCTTTTTTCGCCTGGTTGGGCAGGAGACATACTGATAAAAGTTTTTAAGTGTCTTCTTTAAAGAAACATGGTTAAAATCCCCAAGAATAAAGTTTGGAGCCTCTGGAGAAATTGACTGCAGCCGCTGCACCACATCAAAGACGGTGCTGGAGGCGGAGTCAGCGTCTGCCCTCGGGTGAATGTACACAGTTGTGATGAAAAGTTGGGGGAACTCACGAGGCAGATAGAAGGGATGTAGCGATACGGACAGAAGCTCCACATCGGGTGTACAGATGCGCTCTCTGACCGTGACAGATGTGCAGTACTGTTTATTAATGTATAAACATATGCCGCCCCCCTGACGTTTTCCCGTTACCTCTTCCTGCCGATCCGAACGCAGTGGGGCTCCAAAGCCATCAATCCACAGGTCCGCGTCCCGGTCATGCGCAGTAAGTCAAGACTCCGTGTAAGCCATGACACAGCAGTTCTTAAAGTTCTTCTGGTAGCGTACATTCCCTTGAATTTCATCCACCTTGTTCCTCAGAGATTGTACGTTCCCAAAAATCATGGAAGGAAGAGGAATGTTACCAAACTGACGTTTCCTCAGGCGTAATTTCACGACTCCACGCTTTCCGCGCCTCCTTCTCTTGTCTCTCTTTTCATCGCTGTGTCCATGAACGTCTCTCAAAATAAAGTCCGGCAGTTGCGGCATGGACTCAATCACAGACGCTGCATCATCCGTGTTTAAATGCAGCATCATGTCCCTGGAATATTGTATTCTTCCCGACATGATCACGATCGCGCTCACCTCAGAGACACTCAGCCGGTGGAGAAAAAGCAGCAGTGCAAAAATGGGGAGGAAATCCATATCGATGGAACCAGGGAGCTCTTCGCCATACAGTCCACAAACATTCCAGGACAGAAACGACACAGAATTTCGTTAAAAACACATTAAAGTGCGTAAAACAGACACACAGACGACTGACTTTTTTCACCAGCTGCCAGTCGCTGCGTGCGCATGCGCCCAGTCATCCTAACAGAGCACTACACTCCCAAAATGTAGAATTACTGTAATACATAGAATCTCTAAAAGTACAAAGGGAGGCAGAGCCTTCAGTTATCAGGCTCCTCTCCTTTGGAACCAGCTGCCAATCTGGATTTGGGAGCCAGACTCAATCTCTGTTTTTAAGAACAGTGCTAAAACCTTCCTTTTTGATATAGCCTATAGTTAGGATGGGATCAGGTGACCCTGAACCCTCCCTTAGTTATGCTGCTAATAGGTTTAAACAGCTGGGGGACCTCCAACAATGCACCGGGCTTCACTTCTTTCTTCACTCTCAATGAAATATTTTTGCCGGTCATTAACATCTGTTTGGTTTTTCCCACAGATGGAGTCCCCGTTGTGCTGTTTGCTCTCTACATGTCTGTTCTTTTCTTCTTCTTCTCTATCCCCTCACCTCCCAGCCAGTTGGAGCAGATGACTCCCCCTCCCTGAGCCTGGTTCTGCTGGAGGTTTCTTCCTGCCAAAAGGGAGTTTTTCCTCTCCACTGTCTCAAAGTGCTGCTCACAGGGGATCTCCTGATTTCTGGGGTCTTTCTGCAATTGTGAGGTTTTCCCCTGCAGTTTGAAATTGTTATGAGATGACTGTTGTTGTGAAATGTCGTTATATAAATAAAACTGAATTGAAATGAAAATTGCTTTGTACTACCGCTGCCTACCTGGTTACGCAGAGTTGATATAATTTAATTTAAAAAACGGTTAAAGTACAAAAAATCAAATCAGTTTAAAAATGTACAGCAAGGGAAAAAAAAGCAAAACGTGTTAAAACCAGAGGTATCAAAAGTAAATATAAAAAATGTTTTCAATTTTTTAAAAAATCCTAAAATTAATGAGCTTTATAGATGTAAACCTGCATAGTTTTACAAGAAGAAGCAGAAGCACAATATTAAAATTGTCATCCAGCATAAAACATAAAAGCAGAAATTTATGTTTTACTTCTGATCAACCAGCCGTTATGAGCTCTTTACTCTGTGTAATCTGATTACATGCTGTGGGCCATCAAACTTGCACTTTCTGATCAGGGATGATGTGCTGATCTCCTGTTCCTGGTTTCTCATTTTTTGTATGTTTGTCACACTTAAATGTTTCAGATCATCAAACAAATTTAAATACTAGACAAAGATAACACAAGTAAACACAAAATGCAGTTTTTAAATGAAGGTGTTCATTATTAAGGGTGAAAAAAATCCAAACCTACATGGCCCAGTGTAAAAAAAGTGATTGCCCCCTAAACCTAATAACTGGTTGGGCCACCCTTAGCAGCAACAACTGCAATCAAGCATTTGCGATAACTGGCAGTGAGTCTTTTACAGCGCTGTGGAGGAATTTTGGCCCACTCATCTTTGCAGAATTGTTGTAATTCAGCCACATTGGAGGGTTTTGGACCATGAACCGCCTTTTTAAAGGTCATGCCACAGCATTTCAATCGGATTCAGGTCAGGACTTTGACGAGGCCACTCCAAAGTTTTCATTTTGTTTTTCTTAAGCCATTCAGAGGTGGACTTGCTGGTGTATTTTGGATCATTGCCCTTCTGCAGAACCCAAGTGTGCTTAAGCTTGAGGTCACAAACAGATGGCTGGACATTCTCCTTAAGGATTTATTAGTAGACAGCAGAATTCATGGTTCCATTTACCACAGCAAGTCTTTCAGGTCCTGAAGCAGCAACACAGCCCCAGACCATCACACTACCACCACCATATTTTGCTGTTGGTATGATGTTCCTTTTCTGAAATGCTGTGTTACTTTTATGCCGGCTGTAATGGGACACACACCTTCCAAAAAGTTCAACATTTGTCTCGTCAGTCCACAGAGTATTTTCACAAGAGTCTTGGGGATCATCAAGATTTCTTCTGGCAAGACTAGTTTATTCGTCCAACTTGGCTTTTTTTGGAATGTAGAACTGGTCCAGACCTCTGTCTCATCGACAGTAACGATGTTGTTGTGTGTGTGTTGATGTCACAGCTGGTGAGTTCAGTGGTGGACGAGACGCATTCAGTGAGGACCTCGTGAAGAAGAAGCATGACTTCACCAGAGGAGGTACCAGTTTAATTCTTAAAGATTTCTCCTCACTAAAATTATCTTGATTCTTCTTTATGATTATTTTGTTTCAGGCTAGGCTAAATTAGATTGATTAAATCTCCTTTTTGGGGATTCTGTTGACCTTATTAAACTGTAATTCTGTAAAATAAGGTTAAGGTGATCTTGTCGACATTTTGATCATTGAATATGCTGTCTTCAATGTACAACAGTAAAATGCAGATGAAAAGATCAACTGAAGTTTAGGTTTAAGTTCAATCAAATGAGCTGTGCTCTTTAGGAAAATTTGGGAGAACTCACATGGGCCAAAAGAAGTCCCAGCCTCAGGAAAGGAACTTCAGTAAAACTGCTGAGTGGGATTTGCAGTCGACTCGGTGCTGACTTGAAAGAGATGTCCGGAGTGGGCTGGTCAGCGCTGCTCGTGCTGGAGTGTTTTTAGCCTTAGCCATTGCTAACAGTGCTGTTGCTTGTTGGCGCTGAGATGAGTGCGGGCCCGCATGCTCTGAATGTTTTTCTTTTTTCTTTTCATTTCGTATGGCAGTCCTTGTGGGTTTTGTGTCATGTCAAAGTCTTTCCTTCCATCTTTGTCATCAAATCCCCAAAAGACCCAACACCTGAGTGAACTTTTTGGCACATCCAACTGCTCCCTAACTTTCACACCTGGCAGCAAATCTTGCTGGACAAGATATAACTTCACTCGAGAATGGGGGCTTTTGCAACATTTGGCTGCAATTCTCAGCGACATACTATGACTTCACCTGACTGTGTGCTAGCTTTGCACCATCTAGTGGACTGAAAACACAATTGAGACCCTTAAAGGTCTGATGACACGTTTTTGACTTCCTCTAATTTTTCAACACATAATACAATATGACAAAATAGGTTGGTCTGTGCAGTTGTTAGTCAGACAGGCTTTGTTTCATGCAAATATCCGACGTTTTCATGAGCACCACGTCACCAATTACGTCAGTGGCTGGAAAACTCTGCTGCCATGTTGTCAAGTCATCGGGAGAACACAGCGCTTGGCTGCTCATTGTACACGCAGGATGGAAGCCGTAGAAAACATCGACGATGTTTTCACCACATGTAGTCTGGAATTGGTTTGTGTTGCCCAGTCTTCAGACGATTATAGTTCAAAAGAATGGGATGATAATGAAGAATCTGGGGTCATCAGACGTTATAGGTTTGAGCCGTGCCAAGCGGGCATCGTGCCTAGTGAGTCAGACTCAGAGAGTGACGGTGGAGAGGCACACATCCCCGCCGCAGCAGCAGCGACAAACACACGGCAGGGTAACACCAGCGTTATTCTTTTGTTACAGATATTGCAACAAATTATTTGTTCATAAATATAATTTATTGAAGCCCAATGTTTTCAATAAAATCATAGCAGTGTTTTCTCTGTGTCTTAGGCATCGGGTTTATTATGATTATATTTTGAGTTCTTGTTGTTTTTGTTTTGTACATGTGTTTCATGTGCGTTTTGAGCCGCTTTCAGGTGGGCACTGTCCAAGATTCGCCAGTCCAAACACACGCGCCCTCTCTCTTTGACAGTCAGCTGTTCATGGCTTGTGTGCATTATCTGCTGTGTTGTCAGCCAGCTACTGTTGCCAGCGCTATCATGACGTGTTAGCTACTCCACACAGCCGTGGTTCTGTTGCGCCCCTTGAAGCGATGTCGGCCTTTGGGCGCAACCGTGGTTAACAGGTTCTTGTTGGCTGGGTGATGTCGGCCCTGAATGCCAACTGTGGGTGTTTCTGTTTATTTTTTATTTTTGTGGGTCTTGACCTTTTTGGGAACTGTTGTCATCATTCTTATGTTCAATGCATGTGCTGTGGTGAATTCTGAGCGTAAATCCATTCATCATGACCCTCTGTGCGCTCTTACGCAGGGCAGAGAGAGGGGGGATGAAATAACGAGGATTTGCTTGCAGGGTTCACCACAGCACATTTAATACAGAAAGACAGACAGTTCCCTGAAAGGTGAAGACATACAAAAACACAGACACACTTGCTGATGGTGTTCGGGGGCCGGCATCGCCCTGCGAACGAATGAGAGGAGACGTGTTTGCCACAGGTGTGCCCCAGAGCCGACATTGCTTCAAGGACACACGAGAGCCACGGCGAACATGGAGTGACTAACACGTCATGAGAGTGCTGAAAATACTGGCAGACAAACAGCACAGATGACAATACTATGGACCAGCAGTGCATGACCGGCAAACGGCTGCTAAAGGCGCTTTTCCACTTAGGTCAGTTTGGCACGGTTTGGTACGGGACGGGACAGTACAGTTCGGCCCGCTTTGTTTTTCCACTGCACTAGGTCCCATTTGAAGTGGGTGGGAAATAGTTAAAGGGAGGCGGCACAACCCTCTCCCTCCCGCTACGTAAAACAAGCGTAACGTTACGCAAAACACAAGTTGGCAGGATACGAGGCGTCTGCGTTCTCTGGCTGTTTTTGCCAGAATAAAAGCAAAAACGGAGAACAGAAGGCAAACCCGCAATACGACACGCTCTGGAAAGGTACTGGAACATTTAGAAGCCATGAGGATGCGAACTACATTACGTATGACGGTAAGCTAATGATTGCTAATGCTACTTTGCTTTTAAGTCCGCCGTACAACATTGTAATGTCGGCAAGTGATCGATATCCGGTACTAAAATATGTATTCTCTGTGTGTGTGTGTTTCAGATGGCTCTCTTGTGGCAAAAATATCACTTCAAATGTTGGGGGTTAACGTTCAACACAGTGATGTGACCCCAACTTCACGAACGCAAAGTGGCTATAATGTCTGTAGAAATGTTTAGCTTCTGATTTGTGTCAAAATCATGGAGAGACTGTTGAGACGTCATGGATTTATCTGCTCCAGCCAGTGGTGTCGTGGCAAAACATGGATCAGGTGCCATATGAGCCGTTAAATACACTACTGTTCAAAAGTTTGGGGTCACCCAGACAATTATTTTGTGTTTTCCTTGAAAAGTCACACTTATTTACCACCATGAGTTGTAAAATGAATAGAAAATATAGTCAAGACATTGACAAGGTTAGAAATAATGATTTGTATTTGAAATAATAATTTTTTCCAGATACTCAACCTGCTCAAAGGAAGGTCAGTTTTATAGCTTCTCTAACCAGCTAAACTGTTTTCAGCTGTGCTAACATGATTGCACAAGGGTTTTCTAATCATCCATTAGCCTTCTGACGCAGTGAGCAGACACACTGTACCATTAGAACACTGGAGTGATAGTTGCTGGAAATGGACCTCTATACACCTATGTAGATACTGCACCAAAAACCAGACATTTGCATCTAGAATAGTCATTTACCACATTAGCAATGTATATTAAATATTAGAGTGTATTTCTGATTAGTTTAAAGTTATCTTCATTGAAAAAAACAGTGCTTTTCTTTCAAAAATAAGGACATTTCTAAGTGACCCCAAACTTTTGAACAGTAGTGTATATATTTCAACAGGTAAACATTACTGAGTTAGGCATAAGATATATTTAACAATTATGATGCATTCTAAGCCAAAACAAATGGATCTAGGATTAAAAGTAATTAAAATAATGCAGTCACAAGGTTACATGGAGAAATACGTAGATTAACTGGAAATATATCATATTGAGTATTGCTGACTACATGTAGATACTGTATAAATATACACTCACCGGCCACTTTATTAGGTACACCATGCTAGTAACGGGTTGGACCCCCCTTTGCCTTCAGAACTGCCTCAATTCTTCGTGGCATAGATTGAACAAGGTGTTGGAAGCATTCCTCAGAGAGTTTGGTCCATATTGACATGATGGCATCACACAGTTGGCGCAGATTTGTCGGCTGCACATCCATGATGCGAATCTCCCGTTCCACCACATCCCAAAGATGCTCTATTGGATTGAGATCTGGTGACTGTGGAGGCCATTTGAGTACAGTGAACTCATTGTCATGTTCAAGAAACCAGTCTGAGATGATTCCAGCTTTATGACATGGCGCATTATCCTGCTGAAAGTAGCCATCAGAAGTTGGGTACATTGTGGTCATAAAGGGATGGACATGGTCAGCAACAATACTCAGGTAGGCTGTAGCGTTGCAACGATGCTCAATTGGTACCAAGGGGCCCAAAGAGTGCCAAGAAAATATTCCCCACACCATTACACCACCAACACCAGCCTGAACCATTGATACAAGGCAGGATGGATCCATGCTTTCATGTTGTTGACGCCAAATTCTGACCCTACCATCCGAATGTCGCAGCAGAAATCGAGACTCATCAGACCAGGCAACGTTTTTCCAATCTTCTATTGTCCAATTTCGATGAGCTTGTGCAAATTGTAGCCTCAGTTTCCTGTTCTTAGCTGAAAGGAGTGGCACCCGGCGTGGTCTTCTGCTGCTGTAGCCCATCTGCCTCAAAGTTCGACGTACTGTGCGTTCAGAGATGCTCTTCTGCCTACCTTGGTTGTAACGGGTGGTTATTTGAGTCACTGTTGCCTTTCTATCAGCTCGAACAAGTCTGGCCATTCTCCTCTGACCTCTGGCATCAACAAGGCATTTCCGCCCACAGAACTGCCGCTCACTGGATATTTTTTCTTTTTCGGACCATTCTCTGTAAACCCTAGAGATGGTTGTGCGTGAAAATCCCAGTAGATCAGCAGTTTCTGAAATACTCAGACCAGCCCTTCTGGCACCAACAACCATGCCACGTTCAAAGTCACTCAAATCACCTTTCTTCCCCATACTGATGCTCGGTTTGAACTGCAGGAGATTGTCTTGACCATGTCTACATGCCTAAATGCACTGAGTTGCCGCCATGTGATTGGCTGATTAGAAATTAAGTGTTAACGAGCAGTTGGACAGGTGTACCTAATAAAGTGGCCGGTGAGTGTATATTCTCTGCATCAACAGTGAACTATACATGTATTCATGTAGTATTGCCCTGGGAATTTTGACAATAAACCTTTGTACTTTTGCAGATGTCTCTATTTTGTTTTACAGTCTTCAGCAAATAATTGTTTTGGTTACTTTTCTTAAAAATGAGCCATTATGTTCAAAGTCACTGATAAATGGTTCGTACTGTTGACTCTTTTCCCACCGGTGTCTGAACAGACAAAATTGAAAATCATGATGCAAACACATCAATCACTAAATTGTTTATTCCAATCAGCAGCAAATTACAGATTATTTAGAATGTGCAAAATTCAAACTGAAAAAAAAAAAAGAAACTGGAATGGGTCACACACGCCAGCCACGCTGCCTCACTGAGCAGCAACTGGTCGGCCCCTCGTACTGGTCCTGGTTCTGGTCCTGGTTCAGCAGATCTTCAGCCCGCATCTCTGTAAATAGTGAGGCAAGGTCTGGTTTGGGTGGATCATTTTCCCCTTGCCTAGATGAAAGACAGAAATGGGTGGTGGATAATTAAAGCAAGTTTAAAGCATATTGGCGAAATGAATGAATGAATGAATCTTTATTTCGGATAGATTAGATTAAAAGAAAGGAACAGAATAATAGAACAAAGGGGGAAAAAAATCCAATAAGGTCAAATTAAACAGCAACTCCTCGGATTATACAATTCAACATAACTTATCCAGAATGGGTGATGGCTGAAGCCGCAGCTTATATTGCCCACCCATGTTCCAGCTAAGAATTCAAAAATCAAATAAACTAAGAGTGATTACAATTCAGAACAAAGCCAAGACAAAACGTGACAGAAACTAAGCAACAGCACAACACAGACTGGATATGATAATCCTGATGTGATTTTACTTGTCGTTTTGTATATACAGCCGTGGACAAAATTGTTGGCACCCCTCTGTTAATGAAAGAAAAACCCACAATGGTCACAGAAATAACTTGAATCTGACAAAAGTGGTAATAAATAAAAATTCTATGAAAATTAACCAATGAAAATCAGACAATGCTTTTGAATTGTGGTTCAAGAGAATTATTTTAAAAAACAAACTCATGAAACAGGCCTGGACAAAAATGATGGTACCCCTAGAAAAGATTGAAAATAATGTGACCATAGGGACATGTTCAACCAAGATGTGTCCTCTAATTAACATCACAGGTGTCTACAAACTTGTAATCTGTCAGTCGGCCTATTTAAAGGGTGAAAAGTCGTCACTGTGCTGTGGCCATTGTGGGTTTTTCTTTCATTAACAGAGGGGTTCCAACAACTTTGTCCACGTGTGTATGTTTGGAGTATTTCTTCCTTTAGTTTTTGTTTAAATTGTCCAAGCGTTGTACATGATTTTAATTCAGGTCCAGAAGTGTTCCACAGTCTGACTCCCTGCACTGAGACACAGTGTTGCTTGGTGGTAGTTCTCACTGAAGGTTGTTAAAATATACATGTTCCTCTGAAATGATATTGTTTCTCCCTTATTTGGAACTTTTGGATATTTGCGGGCAGTGGGAGATTCTTAGCTTTAAACATTATTACTGCAGTTTTAAAGTCAACCAGATCTTTCAACTTGAGAGTTTTTAATTTAAGAAAAAGTGGGTTTGTTGGTGGCCCTGCGACGGACTGGCGATCTGTCCAGGGTGTACCCTGCCTTTCGCCCAAAGATGCTGGGATAGGCTCCAGCCCCCCCGCGACCCGTAAAGGATTAAGCGGTAGAAGATGGATGGATGGATGGATGGGTTTGTTGGTTCCCTGTGAGCAGCTTTGTTTATTATTCTAATAGCTCTCTTCTGAAGCATAAAGACTGGATTGTGGAGAGTGTGAATAACGGAGGCAGATTTATGAACAGACAACTTTATTCCACTCTCTCATCAGTCATACACAGAAAACGCACGTCTCAATCAACCATGGTTTCTCCTTTTATCCCAACCGCTCATTTCACATTTGCATGACATTTCACATCATAATACATTCATCCTTTCTCCCCCCAACTCCTTCTTCCTGCTGTCTCCCCATGATCTCCCTAGCTATTGTTCTCCTCTGTTTACCCTCTGCATCCAGTCTGAGATGATTCACCCAGTCTCTACACGGCCCCCCCAGAATCTCAGACAGAGTTTCAGTCCTCACGTCCTTTTTGCTTCAGTCTCCTCCCATATCTGCTGTAACGGGGGTTTACCGCCTCCGTGGCGCTGCTGTGCTGGCCAGGGGCTGCTGGGAGTGTGTCTGACTGTGGGTGGGCCATGGCGAGGGGGGAGGAAACTCCAATTTGCCCGTGTGCAGGGTGCCCGCGATGTCTAAAAAAGTCTAAAATTACACATTTTCAATTTTAGGCCTAAAAAAGTCTAAAATACAGGGATATTTTGCACTGAGAGTCTAAAATTGAGTTTGAGTAATTTAAGACCTACGTTTCAATGCAAAATATCGATAAAGGATTAATGGTTTTTTTTGAAGTATTGTTCTTATGTCTTTTCCACACAGCCATTACGAGCTCAGATCCATTACGAGCCATTACGAGCTCAGATCACACGAGACGGCCCGCTGAATTTAAGCATTTATTTATTTATTTTCTACTCGTTTCAGTTCTGCATTTAATATGAACCCTGAGTTTGAAATAAATGTTTGAATTTAAATTTGAATATCCCGGAAGCCGCTACACATCCGGGTACTCCAGGCTCAGCCAATATTGATCCAGATCGCATAGTTTTAGAAACATCGGCCATTACGAGCTCAGATCACACGAGACGGCATGCTGAATTTAAGCATTTATTTATTTATTTTCTACTCGTTTCAGTTCTGCATTTAATATGAACCCTGAGTTTGAAATAAACGTTTGAATTTGAATATCCCAAAAGCCGCTGCACATCCGGGTATTCCAGAGCACCAGAAGTCGCATTAATGGTAAGAAATACTCATCATTGATTAGCAACAGCATAACAATGTTATTAAAAAGAATTCAGAGACTTATTGTACTTTAAAAGTGTTGAAATTACATAAAATGCACACATTTACTTGTATTTTTAGTTTTAAACATATTGTATGGCTCTCACGGAATTACATTTAAAAATATGTGGTGTTCATGGCTCTCTCAGCCAAAAAGGTTCCCAACCCCTGTTCTACATGAAATGTTGCTGTTAGTGGAACGCACAATAAAACTACAGATGTGAAACGGAAATGTACTGTCGTCACAGGATGCTGGAGCAAGCATTTTGGCTCTGTGAGCTGTGTGCGCGAGCAAGGCGGGAATAGTTGTGAAGTAACGTGCGAATGGCAGGAGAGAAAGCTAGTAGGACAAAACTAAAAAGATGGGCAAATGTAAATTTAATGACAGTTGGCTCTCAAGAGATGACTTTGCAGACTGGCTCAAACGCGTTCCCAACGATGACACTGAGGCGTACTGCACGTTGTGCAAAAGAACACTTAAACTCGGGACCCTGGGCGTCAGGGCACTGGAGTCACACATCAAAGCTAGCAAACACCAGGAATCAGCAAATGCAGCACGCAACTCTCATGGAATTGCTCAGTTCTGTTCGGTTGCAAGCAGCACGTCAAGAAATAATACAAATGATATTCGCGATCTAATGGGCTCGACTGAAACAATGAAGGCAGAAGTTCTGTGGGCGCTTAACACCGTGGCTAAACACCAGTCATACAGAGCTAATGACGACATCGGGGAACTGTTTCAAGCAATGTTTCCCGACTCGACAGTAGCCAAAACATTCCAATGCGGGAGAGACAAGACCGCCTATATCATCCGATTTGGAGTAGCAGAGTTCGTCAAGAAAGATTGTATCTCAAAGGTTTGCATACAGGCTTGTTTGCGACTACGTTGCAATACATGGGGGCGTTACCAGGGTTCCACTTACACCTGACTTAATGAAATCTGTCATGGCTGCCAGGTCACGGTACCGTGTGCATTTGGACGAAGAGAGGAAGAGGAAGGAGGCAGAGACACAAGGGAAGAAAAGGGCACACGCGGAGGAGCAGTTACAAGACCTGAAAGTCAAGAGGGACAGTCTGCATACAGTCATTGAGAGCCTGGACAAAGATTAGATTAGATTAGATTAGATTCAACTTTATTGTCATTACATATGTATTAATACAAGGTAACGAAACACAGTTTAGCATCCAATCAGAAGTGCAAAGGACAGCAGTGCAGTATATACGGTAATTAACAGTATGTGCAATTTAAGCAAATATATGCAAATATATGCAGCAGTGCAGAAAGTTAAAAGTACTGTTATGTGCAAATAATGTGCAATAAGTTAGATGTAGTTATGTAGTTATGCAGTTATGTACAGGTGAGGATGGTAAAAGATGATTGTAAGAGAGTCAGCGGGGAACTAAGTTCAATAACGTGACAGCTGTTGGAAAGAAACTGTTCCTAAACCTGCTGGTTCTAGTCCGAAGGCTTCTGAAACGTCTTCTGGAGGGGAGAAGCTGGAACAGTCCATGAGCAGGATGGTTGGAGTCCCTAAGAATGCTGCGTGCCCGGCGCAGACATCTTTTCCTGTAGACGTCCTCTATAGCTGGAAGTGGAGTCCCTGTGATGCGTTGGGCGGTTTTCACCACCCGCTGCAGCGCCTTGCGGTCAGCTACAGAGCAGCTCCCATACCAGAGTGTGATACAGTTGGTCAGGGTGCTCTCTATCACGCAGCGGTAGAAGTTGCCCAGGATGTCAGCTGACAGATGGTTCTTCTTCAATGTCCTCAAGAAGAAGAGGCGCTGATGGGCCTTCTTGATCAGGCTGGTGGTGTTAACTGACCAGGACAGGTCCTCCGAAATGTGGGTCCCCAGGAATTTGAAGCTGGGGACACGTTCAACAGCTATGCCATTGATATGGATGGGGTCATGTGTCTCTTCCCTCTCCTTCCTGTAGTCCACTATGAGCTCCTTGGTTTTGCTGGTGTTAAGGAGCAGGTTATTGTCAGCGCACCAAGTAGTCAAGTGCTCAACCTCTGCCCTGTAATCTGACTCGTCGTTGTCCCTGATGAGTCCAATCACCGTGGTGTCATCTGCGAACTTTATGTTGGAATTGGATCCATACATAGGCCTGCAGTCATGGGTGTAGAGGGAGTAGAGGAATGGGCTGAGCACACAGCCCTGTGGTACACCAGTGTTGAGTGTGATGACAGAAGAACGGTTGGGGCCTGACCTAACATGCTAGGGTCTGTTGGTCAGAAAATCCATGATCCAGTTGCAGGTGGAGGTACTGATTCCCAGGTCCCCAAGTTTGGTGAGCAACTGGGAGGGGATAACTGTGTTGAATGCTGAGCTGAAGTCAACAAACAGCATTCTTGCGTAGGTGTTCTTGTCATCCAGGTGTGAGAGTACATAGTGCAGCGCTGTAGAAACCGCATCCTCTGTCCTCCTGTTGCTCTGGTAGGCGAACTGATGAGGGTCCAGTGTAGGGGGCAGGCCTTTTTTGAGCTGTGCCAAGACCAGTCGCTCAAAGCACTTCATGACTATGGGCGTCAGTGCCACAGGGCGATAGTCATTTAGGCACAGTGGTGTTGAATGTTTCGGCACTGGTACTATTGAAGTGGTCTTGAAGCACGCTGGTACCACGGCCTGGGCCAGGGACAGGTTGAAGATGTCTGTGAAGACCCCTGCCAGCTGCTCAGCGCATGCCCTCAGCACACGCCCAGGAATGCCATCAGGGCCAGCAGCCTTACGTACGTTGACATGACTCAGTGCATTACGGACGTCGGTGTGGGTGAGTGTGAGGTGGTGGAGGTCATCAGAGGGTGGGAAATTGATGTTCTTTTCATTGTTGTCCTTGTCAAAACGAGCATAGAAGTTATTTAGCTCATTGAGAAAGGGCACAGTCATGGCTATCGGTAAGGAGTTGCTGGGCTTATAATCAGAGATAGCTTGAATGCCCTGCCACATACGTCGGGGGTCAGAGTCCCCAAAATGTTCCTCCACCTTCAGCTTGTAGCTGTGCTTGGCCTTCTTGATGCCCCTCTTCAGATCTGCCCTGGATGAACTGTAGGCCTGTGCATCACCAGATCTAAAGGCATTGTTACGTGCTTTGATGATGATGCAGATGAGTTGGCAGAGCAAGCAGAGGGCAAGGCTGGGAGCAAAATGGCACAGCTCCTCTCAAAATCAAATGCTCTGAGGAGGGCTGCAAAAGACAAACTCTCCCAGCTTAAGGTTCTGGAGGACGAAATTGCCACCAAAAGTGCAGAGCTTAGAAGCATGTAAAATAATGAAAATAATGGGTGTATATATGTTCGTTTCATTGACAACAAACGTCAATTGACCGCAATCTGGGTTTGTTCTCTCTTTTTTTAATACTTGGTGAAGGTCTTAAATTTAATCCATGATGGTCTAAAAAAGGTCTAAAAAAGTCTAAAATTGCACTTGTTAAAACCTGCAGACACCATGCGTGTGGCTGCCCTGATGAATCGTTTACCTGGGGAGTTCTCAGTGGGGGTCTTCCATGCCGAGGGGCCCGAGCCAACAGCACTTGCTCGTCCGCCACTACAAAGGCGGGCTTAAGTCTGTCTATGCATATTTTCTCCTGCCGACCACCCAAGTCTAACAAAAAATGTTTGTCCCCTGTTTCCAGCACTCTGAACGGGCCATCGTAGGGTGGGCGCAATGGAGGGCGGTGGGCATTGTGCCTGACAAACACGAACGCCGCATTCTTCAAAGTTTTTGGCACAAAAGCGTGTGGAAAACAGTGGTGGGCCGGGCCCGGCAGCGTGCCTGTTTCTGCGCTATGCTGCAAACGCTGAGACGGGGGCAGCCGCAGTGGCTGAGAAAAAAACAGCTCTGCCGGGGAAGCCTCCAAATCCTCTTTTGGTGCGGAACGCAACCCCAATAATACCCACGGCAACCGGTCTAGCCAATTTGCATCTGTCAGCGAAGCCCTGAGCGCTGCTTTCAGTGACCTATGAAAACGCTCGCATAACCCATTGGCCTGTGGGTTGTACGCGGTTGTGCGAAGAATTGCAACACCCAGGCTGTGGGCCATCGCAGACCAGAGATTGGATACAAACTGGGGGCCCCTACTGGACGTGATGTCAGACGGGATTCCAAAACGTGCCATCCATGTCGTCAAAAAAACACGTGCCACGTAAGCGGACGTGGTTGCCGCCAGCGGGACTGCTTCTGGCCAGCGTGTGGTGCGGTCCACCACTGTCAGAAGGTGTGTGCACCCCTGCGATGGCGGGAGGGGGCCCACGAGGTCCACGTGAACATGGTCGAACCTCTTCACCGGTATACGAAATGGCTCCAAAGGAGCCTTCGTGTGTCTGTGTACCTTGACTCGTTGGCACGCTACGCAGGCTGCAGCCCACTTTTTCACTTGTTTGCGCAGGCCTGGCCACACGAACTTCGGTCCCACCATTTTGACTGACGCGCGCACCCCTGGGTGCGCCAGAGCGTGAACTGACTCAAACACGCGGCTGCACCACACGACTGGAACCACCGGGCGCAGGCGTCCCGTGGAGACGTCACAGATTGGGGGGGCTGCCATCTTGCAGTACTCTGCTCTCCAGCCTTAACCCTGTTGGTCCAGACTGTAGTGCGCACACGTCCGTATCGCTAATCTGCTCTGCGGCCATGGCCATATAATCTATCCCCACACAGACCGGGGCCACTACTGTGCGCAAGAGGCAGTCCGCCACCACATTCAGTTTACCCGACACATGCTGAATATCAGTCATAAACTCCGAGATCGCGGCGAGCTGTCTCTGCTGCCAGCCCGACCATGGTTCCGAAACCTTGGCCATCGCGAATGTCAGTGGCTTGTGGTCCACGAACGCGGTGAAGCTGCACTCTTCTAGCCAGAACTGGAAGTGGCGTATGGCCAGGTGGAGAGCCAGCAACTCTCTGTCAAACGCGCTGTATTTACACTCACTGTCACGCAAAGCCCTACTGAAAAAAGCTAGCGGCTGCCAAGAACTGGCGACACGTTGCTCCACGACGGCCCCTATGGCCACGTCCGAGGCGTCGGTAATGAGCGCTATCCGGGCCGCCGGGTCTGGGTGCGCCAACAGTGCAGCGTTTTCCAGGGCTTTTTTAACCTGAGGGAACGCCTGCTCTCACTCCGGAGTCCATTCGACTCTATCCGCGGGTTTCCGTCTCTTGAGCGCGGCGTACAATTGCTGCATGAGTTGAGCTGCGCGGGG
This sequence comes from Pholidichthys leucotaenia, assembly GCA_020510985.1. Classification (NCBI taxonomy): domain Eukaryota; kingdom Metazoa; phylum Chordata; class Actinopteri; order Cichliformes; family Pholidichthyidae; genus Pholidichthys; species Pholidichthys leucotaenia. The sequence goes on from JAJAQF010000023.1 coordinate 506,594, forward strand.
GAGGAACTGGTTATAAAAGTTAACCATCCCCAAAAATTCTTGCAGCGCCCTGACCGTCTGAGGCCAGGGAAAATTTGCCACGGTGCGCACTTTGTCGGGCAAGGGTATCGACCCCTCCGGTGAGACGCGGTGCCCCAAAAAATCGATCTCCGTCACGCTGAACTGGCATTTCGCCGGGTTGATTATTAACCCGTGCTCCTCCATCCTCCGGAAAACGGTCCTGAGGTGAGTTATGTGTTCGTCCTTGGACACACTGGCGACCAGGATACCATCCAGGTAGACGAACACAAACGGGAGATCGCGCAGCACCGCATCCATCATGCGTTGGAATGTCTGTGCTGCTCCTTTTAATCCGAATGGCATGCGCAAAAACTCGAACAAGCCGAACAAAGTTATTACCGCTTTTTTGGGTACGTCCTCCGCACACACTGGGACCTGGTGGTAACCGCGGACCAGGTCTATTTTAGAAAAAATGCGTGCTCCGACGAGGTGAACGGAAAATTCCTGAATATGGGGAATCGGGTAGCGGTTGTGCATTGTGGCGTTATTCAATCTGCGGAAATCACCGCACGGTCGCCACGATCCCTCAGCCTTAGGGACCATGTCTAGCGCGGATGCCCATGGGCTGTTCGAACGCCTGATGATGCCCAACCTTTCCAGGTTGGCAAACTCCTTGTGTGCTATGGCCAGTTTAGCTGCGTCCAGGCGCCGAGGTCGTGCGAAAACAGGCGGCCCGGTGGTGGTGATAAAGTATTCCACCCCTTGTTTAGCGATGGCCGCCGAAAACGTTGGGACCGTGAGTGCTGGAAACTGAGTGAGCAGTGTGTGGAACTTACCGCCGGGATCTGTGACGTTGGCTTGTGTTACTGGCCCGGCCCCTCGAGCTGTACAGGGGAGAGAGTCAAAAAACAGTGCATTAACCAGGCGCCCATTAGCAACATCAACTAGCAACCCGTGTGCACACAGAAAATCAGCTCCCAGGATTGGGAAGCTCAGTGCTTCTATGACAAAAGTCCACTCGTATGAGCGGTCGTGTAGGGATAAAGTCAGTGTTCTCTCACCAAAGGTCTTAATGTCCGAGCCGTTTACTGCCACCAGCCCGGGGCCGCTAGGTCCTGCCAGCCGGTCGGTGTAGGACGGCAGGATGATGCTCTTATGGGCTCCAGTGTCTACGAGGAAGCGCCTCCCCGAGCATGAGTCCGTCACGTAGAGCAGCTTGTTCTCTTCACCGGCGGTCGCAGCTGCTACCGACTGCCGGTCTTGGCGTTTCCCAAGCGCTTGAATTGGCACGGTGGCGCACATCTGCGTGCGTTCTCTTCGAAGTGGCGGTGGTAAAAGTAGAGCGTGCCTCTCTGGCGCTCCCTGGCCCCTGCTGCCGCTACCGTCAGTGGCTCCTCACCTCCGCTGGTCGTCTCGCTGGGTTCTGACGCCGCCACGTTCACTGTGCGGGCCCAGTCTCTACACCTCTCTACAGCATATATGTTTAATATGTGTTTCCCCATACTTCAGTACAATATGTCATGTATGGGTATTGCATACCTGCCAACTACTCCGGTTTTGCCGTAATGGTTCCGGTTTTCAAGACCCCATTCCGGGTTACGGTTTTATTTTTTTTTCCACAATATCTTTATTGAACCTTTTTTTTTTTAACAAACATGACACAAACAAACACGAACACTAAAGTACTACAAAAAAAATGCACTAAAAACACCTACAACCACCAACAAAATCAAGTCTTCAACAATGCTCCTCTGTTTAGTCTAGACAATCCATTACATAAGTATACATATTATGTTCACCAGTTTGGAATTTACAAGGTCCACACACATCATTCACCTTCTTCTTCAAGAGTTATGTTTAAATTTTTTACATAATCAATAAAAGGTCTCCATATATTCTCAAACACACTTTCCTTTGATTTCAGTATGTATGTTATTCTTTCTAATGGAAGGTTTGTTAACATCTGTCTTAACCACTGAGTCACATCTGGTCTATGAGTCTTTTTCCACAGTAGTGCAATACATTTTTTGGCATTAAGCAAACTGAGGTCTATGAATGTTCTTTCACTTTTATTAAAGTTATGCTTTTCTGGGTACAGACCCAACAAAAACAGTTTAGGATTCAATATGATTTGTTTTGAAATTATTTTTTCAATTGTTACCCTCACCTCTTCCCAAAACATTCTAATTATTCTACATTCCCATAAACAATGAAATAGGGTTCCTTTACTTTCCATGCATTTTGTGCATGTATCTGGTATGTTTTTGTTATATCTATTTAACTCCACCGGTGTAACATACATCCGCATTAACCATTTAAAATGTATCAATTTAAGACGTACATTTATTGATTTGGTTTGAGCTTCTGTACAAGCCAATTCCCATTGTTCCTCTGAAATTTCAGTTTGCAGATCTTCTTTCCAGTAGTTTAATCTTTTCTGTGAGTTTTCACTTGAGGATAGTGTCAATGAGTTATAAAACTCTGAAATAATACCCTTTCTTTTACTATCTTTCATCAACATTTTTTCCAAGGATGAATAAATAGGTCGAATGAGAGCATTATTTTGGTTTGATCGAATAAAGTTCCTAAGTTGAAGATATTTAAAAAAATGTGTTCTATTAAGATTAAATTTGATCCTCAGCTCTTCAAAAGACATTATGTTATCTGAACATGACAAATATAAATCTTGAATTTTTTGGATCCCTTTTAAACTCCATACTTTAAACACAGCATCCGCTCTCCCTGGTTTAAAATATTGATTACCCCATATTGGACTAAATTGTGACGGTAAGTGTGGTTCTTTTAAATATTTTTTAGTTTCACACCATATTTTAATCATATGTTTTACAAATGGGTTTTTAACTTGTTTCTGTAATTTTTTTGCCGAGTCTGAATATATGAATATGGGAAGAGGTAAAGGCAAATTGTATGATTCCATTTCAGTCCAGTGAGGGAGATCATTTGATGAAAAATAATATGTCATAGACCTCAGTTGTGCCGACCAATAATACAACATAAAATTTGGACATTTCAGACCTCCACGATCAAATGGTAAATATAATAAAGACAAACGTAATCTAGCCCTCCTGTTGTTCCATATAAATTCCACTAACTTTTTTTTAATTCTTGAGAATAAATCTAAAGGTGGTGGTAAGGGAATGTATTGAAATAAATAAAGTATTTTAGGTAAGATATTACTTTTAAGTATATTGATTCTCCCGATCATCGACATTGGTAGTGACATCCATCTCTGAAGTAACTCATTAATATCTGTCATTAAGGCTTCATAATTGACACTGGCGACTGATTCTAGCTTAGGCACAATTTGGATTCCTAAATATTTAAACTGATTTACAACATTGAATTGATTTACCTCAGGGGCTGGGTAATTTCTCTGGGTCTCATTTAGCATTAATATTGAAGATTTAGTTTTATTTATTTTATATCCTGATATTTCCCCAAAATTCTTTTTTAAATTCAACAAGGTCGGAATTGATTTTTTAAGATTCGACATAAACAAAATTATGTCATCGGCGTACAGGGAGATTTTATGTTCTGTTGGTCCAACTTTAATTCCATATATTTGTGACTGTAGACGTATCGCCATCGCTAAAGGTTCAGTTGCCATAGTAAACAGTAAAGGTGAAAGTGGACAGCCTTGTCGACATCCTCTATTGATTTTTATTGATTTTGAAATATTATTTGTTAGGATTTCTGCTGTAGCATTATTATGTATTATCTGAACCCATTTTATGAAATTATTTCCAAGTCCAAACCTTTGTAAGACTTCAAAAAGAAAGGGCCATTCGACTCTATCAAAGGCCTTTTCGGCGTCCAGTGATAGGAGAGCTGTATCCGGTGCTTCTTTATTAGAATAAATAATATTAAATAGTCTTCTTACATTATGGAAGCCTTGTCTTCCCTTTATAAAGCCATTCTGATCTCGATTAATAATATTTGGTAAAATTTCTTGTATTCGTCTTGCTAAAATTTTACAGATTATCTTAAGGTCGGCATTTAATAGGCTTATTGGTCTCTCATAA